>JAEQBH010009550.1:0-63963 GCA_016808115.1 Tetrastigma voinierianum | reverse complement strand
ATGGGTTCATGAAAATTTCCTGGAAATGCAAATGAAATTTCCATAAACGTCGTGTCAACAGTCAAACAATTCCCACCTTCATGACCCATCCTCTCCACCCACTTGGAATTTGGAATGTACTTTCCAAATTGTTTTTACAAATTTACCCTCCTTTTTTGTCGTAAAAAATCTTATTAAAATCAATGACAGAAAGATCTCCAATGCACCACTGACAACCAAACCATTTTACGGCCGAAAGTGAAATACGCCCAACGCACGCCTATTAGCCAAATTTTGGCCGAGCAAAATTTTAAATTTTAAATACGGCGACTACCAGAAATGCGAAAAACGCCCACCTCAAAGACGCTTTTCCTCCAAATCTCACATTCCTCTCTAAATTCTAACAACCAACCAAACACCTGTAGAATATATTGTAAGAATCGAAACAGAGTTGGCTTAATGATGGTGTGCCATACTAAAAAATATGTATGATCATTGACGGGTTGTACCTTACCTAAATCTATACCATAAAAACACTCCAGAATGAAATAAAAATGGCTTTATTTATAAAAATGAAGGATGCACAGATCGAGATGCTCTTACTCCCTTCCATTCCTTTTGAGTTTTCAGTCAGTCTAGGGACCAAATCTATTGCTTTGTCTTTTATGTTTACGTATTTTCATACTCTATTTTCATTTGTAGTTTTTATGCTTGCCAACACAGCATTTTTTACTGTTCTCCTGATGCTTTCCACTTTTGTTTATGTTCAAATTAATGTACAAATTTGAAGCCAAGCTTAATTACAAGATGTCTACTGTTCTTATGCATGCATGGTGTGTAAAGGAAAAAAGAAAGACTTTAAGGCAATGAAAGTGATGGAGAGAGAGAGAGCGAGTATGGAAAGGCACTAGTATTAGCATTAGTATTTCCTCTTGTGAATAAGTATATGTTTATGTGGGAGGGATGATTATGATATTCATATTAAATAAGAGAAAAAAATTTAAATTCTTTTACATAAAAACTCATATTCTTGCATATCTTTCCCGAATTAGAAAGAGACTACTACACCAAATCAAGACATCATTAAATACAGAAGATAAAAGCATTGAGCATTGAACCAAAAAACTAAAGAGTTGATAAACGAAAACATACTTCTAAAATTATGGCATGCATAGTTTCAAAAAAAAAAAAAAAAATTTTTAGCCCTCATAATTACACAATGGTAGACTTGGGAAAAACTCGAACTCCACAAATCATGGTAGAATTGGGAAAAACTCGCACAAATTATGATTTGATCTTCAATTATCACTCTAAGCTCAAAAATTGTGACGCCCCTATCCCGGGGTGTCCGCTGATCAATTCATAACCTCGGCCGAATTCCATACGCCGATAACGCAGACACATACCTAAGTAAAATGGCCACTTGGGCCCATATACCAACACTCATAAAAAATATACCAAACTATATTCCAATAGTTCAAGAGTTATACATTACTCTTAATACAAATACATATTAAAATTTACAATTTTAATACATATTATCCCAAAAACATCAAAGCCACAACCCGACTTTCTTCAAAATCGGCCTCTAAGAGGGGCCGTCTTCTCGAACGCTCCCTATACTTGAAATGATATTCGATTGTGGTGAGCTATCGTCAAGAGTGGAATTACCCTAAACAAGCATTCCCCACCCAAGTCAAGAGCATGCATTTATCCATTCTAAACACACACTCAAGTAAATTCATGATCCTACTTGAATGTCTAAATGCCCGATCTCATGTCTCGAGTCCTCACCGACTCCCTCACACCTGCCTAAGCCATATATGAGAAAATACCATTTTCAAAACAAAACTTGTTGTTCTCGAAAATACACTACCGAATTCTTGCAGTGGATTGACTACCCTCCGAGGCGAATATGTCGAGAACTTCCTAAATACTCATGGTCCTCATCCTAAATGATCTCGTCGACTGCCTCCCAACCCCATTCTCCGTAAAATTATCACGTGAAATTCCTTTCAACTATGTTCGCTTTTCGTAAATTCATGTCATGCACTCGTCTAATTTCTAGGTTACCCATGCATATATGAGTGCAGTGCCATTTCAACCATTTTTATACTAATATATCAAATATGTATATATTATCAAATTTGCAATCACACCACATGTTATTCAAATTTGATCAACGAACTCCCAAATTTGCTCACTTGAGCTAATCACTATTCCATTTCCAATGGCCTACACTTACAATTATATTCTATATAATTATGGCATCATGTTAACACATCAAGCATTAACGATTAATTTCATTGATCACCAACCTGCCACCCACTTTCAAACAATTTTTCATACACACAACATATGGACGTTGGTCCAATTCACACAACCCGAGACTCTTTTAACAATCCTGTAAACAGAGCAAAGGCTGTCCGTGGGCAAACTCCACTCACCAAACATCGAGTCCACTTTGTGGAAACCCAATTCCATGGCCATTTCCGGCCTCCTACACACCAAAACACAATTTGTCACATAAATCATGACCTGTGGTACCCAAACAGTCCACACACTGTCACGGACTGTCCAAATGGGTTCCAAAAATTTCAACAATTCAGTCCCAAGTTTTGGGACCGATCAAACGGCCCTTCACGGCCTCAATCAACTCAAGCATCACAAAACACTTAAACAAGGGGTAAAATAAGTAGGATAAAACCCCTACCTCACGGAGTTTGTCGAAACCTCCAAACTCATGGCCCACATAGTCCCCACCACGTAGAGCAACTCTCTCCTTCGTCCAAAGAAACCAACTGGGTCCGATCGCTCCCGCATTCAAGAGAGAAGCTCACCCTCTCTCTCTAAAAAATCACAAACCTAACTCCACTCCGCATCACGCTTGTTCCTGCACGCTTTTGGTTCTTTCAAGAAGAAGACCACTATTTGAAATTTGTCTTATTCTCATTAAGAATTTAAACAATTCCCATCATGTCCTTCTTCTAGATTTTTGCCACTTGGCACTATCTAGGCTGTCCATTTCCATCATCTCTCTACTCCCGCAAATACGTGCGATACGAAGATACGTTATGACTTTCGACACATCACACATCGCTTTACCGACACCCAATACCCTGCCCTCGAAACGCAAATTTTATCGTCTCTAATTCGAGGGAATTCTACGTGTTAGGTAGATTTCACGCAGACACCTTAATGGTGAAGTCCGCTTTCGTCATCCGAGATCTGTAAAATTTCAATTTTTAACAAATTACGATTTCGCGATTTTTCGATAAATTAGAATTTTCTCGGTCTTACATTCCTCCTTAAAAGAATTACTTGTAACTCCACGCACATACGCATCCAACCATGCATATGCAACCCACACATCTTCAAGACCATTCGTATGACAACCCTGGGCTTAAGATCCCAATTACTATCAACCCGATGGTCAAGCCGACTCATCCATGTCAAGAATGACATCAACACCCACTATGTCTACCACTTTAAGGTCCACCATGAGCAGAATCACTAAGATCCCTGACTCACGATCTCGACACATCTGATAAACTCTCACCCTAGATCCTAGGGAAGAATTTCCCATCATCCCTCTAAAGGCCTCAACCTCTAAGCCCAAATCTATCACGCACGATGCAACAATGATGAACATGATGCAAAAATAATTGCAGGTATAAAACGTACCCTGCATGTCCGATTGATTTGCATGCTCAGCCTCTGGCACGACGGCGTAGACACGCCCGGTCTCGACATCCCGTCCGCGTGCCTGTGACCCGACCTCACTCCACACCTCCGCCCATCTCGTGGCCGCCGGCAGCCAGGATAGCACTCCTCGCGACCGGGAACCGGTTCCTCCGACTACAGCGTAGAACCCGCACCTCTCCCCGTCCTTATGGCTAATCGACCGGTGGCCGCCCCAAAATCCCGATCCCCGCTCGGGGCAATCCCGTTCATATGTCCAGCCGGGCTGCAATGGTAAAGACACCACCGCCCCGAAATGACCGCAAGAACCCTTAATCCGTCCCTACTCGATGGCCGCTGCCCCGAACCCGCGTGGAACTGTAGGCCTCGGGGCTTCTTCCCGAACCGAGTTAAGATCGACTCTCCTTCCTCGACACTAACACTCGCTTGCCCCGGTGCCCCGAGCATCCTCGACTTCTCTCTACGGTCAAGGCCGTCCTGAATCCATGAGTCCACGCCCAGAGGCGAAGTCCTACCATCCTACCGGTGACAACTTCAGCCCCATTCGACCTCCGACTTCGCCATGTTCGGCCACGTAGTCATCAAAGAAACTGCCAGTTCGTGAATCTAGCCACGTACTCCATCAGCGCCGTCATTCCGTCTCAGCTCTAGGAACCCCGTGCCTCTCGCATGCCCCGCACTATCCGGGGAACATACTAACCATGAATGTGCCTCCCGGAACCCGCCTTACGTCAGTCCCTGTGTTCCAAACTGCTTCCAACTGCCCATCTCAGTCCCACCTCTGGGCCTCGAACGCAGCCAGTCTAATCCTCGGTCGTACGAGGTAATCCCATAGCCTCTAACACCTTCTCGGCCCATGAACCAACGGTTCACCACCATCTATCTCCTCCCCAGAATGCTCGAGATGATGCGCCTAAACCTCCTGAGGTTACTTCCTGACCTCCCGCGCTACCCGATACACCGGAAACCGAAAGCACAAGAAGAACCGCAATACCTACACCCTCAAGAAAGCTTGCTAGTCAACACCGGTGGTGCCCACCAAGACTCTCAGGACGCCCTACCGCCTCGTCGACTGGGCCATCTACACAAGTCAAATGGCAGTTAAATTCAATGCAGCATCTCTAAGGCATAAACACAGCCCTGAGACACTATTCATACATAGAAAACATTTCATACATACTCTCCATGCATTCTATGGTAATGCAAGGCCATAATTTCATATATTACATCAAATCAAATATAAAAATTTTATTTTGGAAAATTTCATTTTCAAAGATTTGATTCGACGGATTTGATTTGATTTTATTATTATTATTATTATTTTTTTTTTTGAAATTTTGTTCATGAACAGTGTTCAGAATATGGTCCAAATGTTGGATCAAACAAGCACTAAGTCCAAAATAGGTCATACGCTGTGCACCCACAACCGACCCTCGGCCGCGCAAGCATGGTGCGCCCAAAGGCGCCAGTCACACATGCAAGCAGACCGGGCCGTGTCGTGGCTCAAAGACGCCGTGCTGCACCGGGTCTGCCTCTCGTCAGAGGCCTAGCTGGCCGCGGTCGCAGCCCCGCTCGCGCCGCAGACGTTACGTCAGGCCCCGTCGCACACGCCCCTTGCATAATACTCGCCACGATACACCAATCAGATCGCGGACACACTCTCTCCCCAAACAAATTCAGCCGTCGATACAACTGATTGTATCGCGACACACTTTCTGCAAATTCGCCGCCATCACACGGCACAATCTGATCAGATCGCGACACACTTCCCAAACAAATGCACTCCATCCCGTTTCACGATACAAATCGAAAGTGTGGTCAGGACACACTCACTAAAGAGCTCAACCGCACGATGCGGTCACGATACAATTTCCATTGTATCGCGACGTCAGCACAGCGTTAGCCGCTTCGTTTTTTCCACATCATTTTTAATTTTTTTTTCTTCATCTCATCTACTGGAAAAACACCCAAAAAAAATATACAAACATTTTTTTTTTCATTCTCCATACACCCAATAAATTTATAAAAATTTATTTTATTTGATTTTTTTCAGTTTCACACACTGTAAAAACCTTAGAAAATTTTCTTCTCATCCCAAATTTTTTTTTTCATTTCCAGTAGCTTCCTTTCTACTCCATACATGCAGTAGCTTGAACACTGCAATTACTACACTTCAAAATTTTCAAGAGTTTAATTACAAACCCTTTTTCAGACAAAACCCTAATTAAATTTGCCAAAATTTTTCTCAACCAACTTGTTCTCACACTAACCCTAGTGTTCCACATTTTATTTTATTTTTCCTATGTGCTAATCACTAAGCACACAATCACACCACATTCATAACAATCAACATGTTATACACTCAATCACACATAAAACACAACAATTCATCAAAGTGCACAAGGAATGTGTGATCTAACCCGTGCACATCAAGTCCTAGGTAATTGTATACCTAACTTATCGACACTCAAGCCCAGGTATTTATAAACCCAGGCTCGATACTCATGTCATTGACGCCTCCTATCCCGGTGTCCGTTGACCACCCAACCCGCGAATCTATATTGCCTCAGATAACGAGACACGCATCTAAGTAAAATGCCACTGGGCCCATATACCAACACTCATCAAAATATACCCAACTATTATATTCCAATAGTTCAAGAGTTATACATTTTAATACAACACATATTAAAATCTCATAATTCTAATACATTATCCCAAAAACATCAAAGCCACAACCCGACTTTCTTCTTAAAATTCCGCCTAAGATTTAGCCGCTCTCTCGAACGCTCCCGTAATTCCGAAATGATATTCCTCGATGTATGAGTTTATCATCACAAGAATGTGAATTACTCCCAACAGTTACTTCCCCACCTAAGTACATATGCAATGATCCAATTTAAAACACACACTCAAGTAAATTCATGATCCTACTTGAACGTCTAAATGCCCGATCCCATGTCTCGAGCGCCCTCATCGACTCTCACACCCGCCTGCTTCTCATGTATGAGAAAACACCATTTTCAAAACAAAACTCGTTGTTCTCGGAAAATACACTACCGAATTTCTAAGAAAATATGTGACTACCCTCCGAGGCGAATGTGTCGAGAACTTCCCAAATAGTCATGGTCCTCATCCAAATGATCTGGTTGACCGCCTCCCAACCCATTCTCCGTAAAATCATCATGTGAAATTCTTCGCAACCATGTTCGTTTTCGTAGGGAAATTCATGTCATGCACTCACACCTAATTTCTAGGTTACCCTGCGTATATGAAAGTGCATTATGCCATTTCAATCCATTTTATACCAATATATCAAATATGCATATATTATCAAATTTGCAATCACACCATTGATGTTATTCAAATTTGATCAACTAACTCCCCAAATTTGCTCACTCGAGTTAATCACTATTCCATTTCCAATGGCCTAAAACCAACAATTATATTCTATATACTATGGCATCATGTTAACATCAAGAGCATTAACCTATTAATTTCTTTCGATCAACCAACCTGCCCACTCACTTAAAACAATTTCATACACACAACATAATGACGTTTTATCCACCTCACACAAACCCGAGACTGCTTAACAATCCTTAAAACAGAAAGACGGCAATGACCACTAAACATCGAGTCCACTTCAGGAACCCAATCTCCATGGCCATTTCCGGACTCATACACACCAAAACACAATCTATTGCATAAATCATGACCCAAAGGTACCCAAACGCCCACACACCGTCACTTCCGGGACCGTCCAAATGGGTTCCAAAATTTCAACATCCAAATCCTAAGTTTTCAGGGATCGATCAAATGGCCTCACTACCAATAAACTCAAGCATCACAAAACACTTAAACAAGGGTAAAATAAGCAGGATAAACTCCTACCTCACCAGTTTGGTCAAATTCAAACCCAAGTGCCCACGCGTACCTACCGCGTAACTTTCCTTCGCTCGAAGAAACTGACCGCCTAATCGCCCAGATCTGTAGAGAAGTCACTTCCTCTCTCTCTAAAAAATCACAAACCTAACTCACTGCATCACGTTTGTTCCCTGCACGTTTTGGCCTCTTTTTGAAGAAGAAGACCAATATTTGAAATTTGTCTTATTCTCATTAAAAATTTAAACAATTCCCATCATGCCCTGCATTTTCCTTGCCACTTAAGACTATCTAGCCTTCCATTTTACATCATCTCTTACTCCCGCAACATTTGTCACATTTAGTACATGTTATAAAGTGACTCTTTCACATCACACGTCCCCTTACTAAGACCCGATACGATGCCCGAAAAACGTACCTCCGACTATCTCGAAATTCGACGAAATTCGACGTGTTAGGTAGATTTCACGAGACGATTCTAACGGTGAAGTCCGTTTCGTCATCCGAGATCTAGAAAATTTTCGGATTTTTACCGAAATTACGATTTTACCCTTTTTCGAGAAATTAGAATTTTCTCGGATCTTACAAAAATAAAGAAGTAAGTAAAGTAGGGACGGATCCACGAACTAAGGGAATGTTTTTTTACTTAATATTGAATAAAAATTTCATTTAGCCGAATGTTAAATAAAGCTTAATAGTATTAATACCGTTTGTTTTATTGTATTCTATTAATTATTAAGTTGTTTTATTTTTTTTTTCTTAAAATCAACATGTTAAATATATAAAAAAAAATATAATTTAAGGTACTATTTGTTTTTAATGATGATATAAATTTATTATTATGATAAATTAAAAATATTTTTTAGTTGTGAGACTTTAAAATTAATAGAATATATAAAAATTAATAATTTATTGTGGTGACTTTCTCCACTAACAAAGCTTAATAGTATTAATACTGCTTTGTTTTAATATTGTATTTTTATTAATTATTAAGTTGTTTTATTTTTTTTTCTTAAAATCAATATGTTAAATATATTAAAAATATAATTTAAGTTACTATTTGTTTTAATGATGATATAAATTTATTATTATGATAAAATTAAAAATATTTTTTAGTTGTGGTGACTTTAAAATTAATAGAATATATAAAATTAATAATTATTGTGGTGACTTTCTCCAATAATGTCATTTATATCTTTCTTCTTTAGTTTTCAATTTTATTTCATATAGAGCCTCCTCCTTTGTTGCCTAAGGGATTAATTTTCAACTAAATATCCACGGGTGGATGATTGTTTTGACCTTTGCCCCAAAATAATGTTTTTTTAATCTCAAAGTAATACATGTTTTAAAATAATGTTCTTTCTTTATACGCCAACAAAATTATAGTTGGTGACTATAATTTTAAATATTTTTAAATAGTTAAAATAGTAATTTAGATCGCAATTTGAGCTTAAAGTTAGTAAATTGGTTGGGTTGTGACTATAATTTTTATCATTTAAAAATTTTTAAAACCGTAGCTACCAATCATAGTTATATATAATCGTAAGTCTAAACCATATTCATTAACTATAATTTTAACTATTGTAGAAAATTTTAAATTATAGTCATCAACTCCGGTTTGACGCGATCAAAACACACTAGTTTGAACATTATTTTAAAATATATATTACATTGGGTATTTAAAAAAAAATTATTGTCTCGCTTCATGATCTCTTAGTGATACTTAAGATATATCGTTAGGTGATCGTTTTCTATCTTTCTAAATATACTATGTTAGGTAGTAATTTTAGAAGAAACACGATGAGAAATATATAATATTTTATTACAATTTTATAGAACAAAATAAAATAAATTTAAAGGAATATATTAAATAATTTATTGGTTTTAAACTTTTTATTTGACTTTTCTCTTAATTTTATTTCATTCATATTTCACATTAGCTTAGTGTTTTTAATAATGATTCTACTAAAAACGTTTTCAAAGAGAATGCTCTGATAAATACATTTGAATTTAAACAGTGTCAAAAGCCGTATGGTACATAACTAATAAAATACTTTTATATTTGATTTTTATTGTAAAAATATAAGAAAACAATCAAATACAATTAACGACTCTATATTTTAAAATTTATTTGATTTTTCATAAAAATTAAAATTATATTAGTGTGAATAATATATCAAACTAATTCTGTTTTTTCCATTTTTCTTTCTTCCTGTTTGGCCTACTTTTCAAAATTTATGAATTAAAAAATAACTTTAAAATTATTAAACGTAAAAAACTATAATAATATTTGACAAGCTTCATGAATTTCTATACATTGTCACCGAATGATTTCTCAAAAAAATTATTAACTAATCAATTTAGCGGGTTTTTAGTTAATATACTGATCCTAGTCCGGATAATAGATTTTATTATTTAAGTAAAATTAATTATTATGAGAAATGTATTTATAAGTATTTTATTGTGACACATAACTTCAGGTGTTCCAAGTGACCATTGTCAACTGCTTAAACCCACAGAAATGAGACCCATACATGAGTAAAATGGCCACATCGGCCCATACATCCATACTCACAAAAATATAACCAACTATATTACAATAGTTTCAAGAGTTAATTACACTCTTATACAACATGCATCGATCATAATGTTTCATACATGTTTTACAAAATATATAAACAAAGCCATTAACTGCCATTTTCTTCCTCAAAAGTTTTTTACCAGCTGAAACACTCAATTCCTCAGACTGAAAAGCCGAGATCCCACAAACTGGGCAGCAAAACCCGCACGATAATCTCCTACGAGGGTTACTCCCACCTAAGCTACCATGCAATGGCAACACACACATTCAAGTGAATTCATAACTTACTCGCGAATGTTTATATGCCCAATCCCATAGCTCGAGTCCTCATCGACTCCCTCACGTATGCCTAAGCCAAGGCAGAAAATGACTGCTTCAAACAAAAGCGTTTGCTCCCCGAAACATAATACCAATTTTCCAATAAAATTCTATTGGACAACCCTCCGAGGTGAATTGCTGGATAACTCTCCGAAACAGTCATGGGTCCTCCTCCGAGATGAACTGTTGGACAACTCTCCAAGGCAATTCTTCGGAAAATCTTCTTTTGAAATTCCTTTCACAACCATTTTCCTTTTTCTTTTATGTCATGCACTCACACCTATTGCTCTAGGTTTCCCAGTGCATATGAAATGCAATATGTCATTTCACAATAATTCATGTTAATATATCATGCATTCATATATTAACGAAAAGCATACACAAACAACATGTTATTCCTTCATACATAGCAATAACACAAAATTAGCTTACATGGGCTAATATACAACCCGGAAATCCATCTTGAAACTGCCCAAAACATCACACAACACCATGCTTCAAACATAGCAACACATAAGCAACACATACAGTCCACGGTCAGTTTCGGGACTGTCCAAAAACACTATAAGGATTTCTTCACTAAGTCCAAATCTTTTGGAACTGAAAACAAGGACATCCAAGCCTCAAGACATCCCTAACCATTAGAATGACTCTTAGCGAAAGAATAAATCAAGTAGGAGAAAACCTGTGAAACCCCAGAAAATCCAAAGTTTTGAATTAAGGTTAAAATAGTAATTTCATTGAAAAATACAAATATTTCTGTGATCTCTGACTTGACAAACCACTTCCTCCATTGAATTTGTCTCACAAAATTCAGTCTACCACGAATTTTGTCGATTCCAAGGTACGATTTCACATTTTCGGCGCGCAAGGGTGTCGAGGACACACGGGCAGGAGCAGTGACGCCATACAAGACTTAAGAGAGCGACACTTCTAAGAAAGTTCCACGTGGCTCACTTAAAGGGATGGCTCACAAAGAGCCACATGGGAGTATGATGCCATAAAAGGGAATAAGGAATAAAGGAAAAAGGAAGGAAATGTGTGGACCACACAAATGGCATGAGGAAAAGGGGAGGAAATTTCCTCCTTTGATCGAATGAGTGGTATGCTCCAAAAAGGAGGAGAAAATTCCAAGAGAAAAGAGAAAATGAGGAGAAGAAATGATGGAAAATGAGATGAGAAGAAATAAGGATGAGAGAAAGAAAGCAAAAAAGGAAACAAACAAAGCAAAAAGAAAAAAAAAGAAGGAAGAAAGGAAAGAAAGAAAAACAGTCATAGAGGGAAAAAAAGAAAGGAAGAGGAGAAAGAAGGAAAGGGAAAGGAAGATTTCCCCGTGGCTTTCCGACCTGGGCCGGCTCTGATAGTTCGAGGACTAAAGTCGCGCATGCAGCCGACTCCACGCTCGACACCAAAAAGTCGATTTCACAAACCCAAGAGAGACATTTTCCTATTTCTGGTTTAAGCCCCAAAGGCTTTATATGGTGTGGGTCGCTTATGGAGGCCATAAGGGACTATAAAATTTAGTTCCGATCAGACTAAAGGGTAATGGATTCATGACGGCTACACGCCATGGATTGTGGTGGGTTAGGGTTGGATTCTGGAACCAAAGGTTCAAAGTTTCAGGGTTTGCTGATGATAAGAATGCTTGGAACCAAACTGGTTCATGTTTGTGAAGGGACCGTGGAGGTGCCCTGCTGAATACCAAAGCTCAGGGACCTAAGCTGGCAGGTTATTGCTTGTTTGAATAACATGTAGTGTGTGAATATGTTATGTTGATGCATGCTATTTGATGTATTAACATGGTTTGCATGGAGGTAGATTATATGTATAAATTATAATTGTCCAAGGTATGTGAATGTTTCATGTAGTACTCATATAAACATGTAACATGAAGGAAACTGCATTGACATCATGCATTTCATATGCATGGTCACATCAAGGCCAAGCTCTGGGTGTGGGTGTGGTACGGTTTATTCACTATCAGGAACGGGTCGAACTCGAAAAATGGACAAAGTCCAATAAGTAGAGATTCACGAACAGAACGATCAAAACGATAAACCACACTGCCAAAGACAAAGAAGTCAGGCAGATCCCAACCCCCCCCACCCTGGGGGTGAAAGTCCCAAATGTTATTCATGGTTGGCGAATCCCGACGACGTAAGCTCATTTAAAATGTCAAAACGCGCGTCTCATAAACCCTAAACTGTGGCCCATAAAAGAAAGAGAAAAGGAAAATCAAGTTTGAGCAAATAAAATCGAGGGTCAGTTCAATGGTTTGGCCGTTGGTGTTAAACACCGATGATCGGGTTTTGTTCACACTCGCATTCCAAGTGTGAGGAGTCACTGGGACTAGGTTGTGAGCATGAGGTAGTCGTATCTCATGCATGATATAGACATTTCATATAATAGTGAATAACAGGGCGGAATGTGATTGATCGCTTATATTTGCCATTACATATGCATTTTAGGTGGGGAGTAACCTCGTAGAGATTATCACTATCAGATTTGCTCACCTTGCCGTGGGAGCCCCCTTTCTGTGTATTGCAGTCCAAAGGCAAAGTGATGACCTGAGATATGGATGAGAGCCGCATACAACTTTGTTATTGCATGTATACCTTTTGTTGTATAAAGGATCAGAACGGACTATTGATTAAATAGTCTATCATATATTTTTTGTGATATTTCAGGAATTAAATATGCGTAGAATGAGCCTTAATATATAAGACAAATGAGTGTGATATCTAGACACCCGATATTCCTCCACGCATTTCCGCAGTTGATGGGCTTTCGTCAACTGACTTCGATAGGGGTGTCACAAACCCCTACCTCCCGTAGCCGTCAAAACTCCACACACGGCTCGACGCTGCTTCTGTACTCGTGGCGATCAACTCTTCGCTTCCGTTTCAGAATCGCTCTGGCCCGACGTTTGAAAACCTAGATATAAGGTGGACTCTCTCTCTCTAGCTCCTTTTCTTTCTCTCTTTCGTCGGTCTCTCCCCCTCTTTTCCTCTCCCCAAACTAGTTGGGAGAACTTGGTCAAGAGGACCTGTCCTCTCATGCCAAGTGTCCATTTCTCATTGGACACCTTAGATCATACATTATCTCTTATCCATCTACCATGGATTTCTTCCCAATGGCATGATGCCATGTGTCTCTCATGGCCCACACTTGAGCTCATGTTTGACTCCTCTTGCTCATGACACGTGGCACCTCTTGAGTCACCACAATGCCAAGTGTCCCGCACCATCTCGATGCCTGAAAACATGAGAAATTCGATTGTCTCGACCGATGAAATTCAACGTGGTAGCTAGATTTCGCTAGACGATTCCAACGATGAAGTCCGTTGTCATCCGAGATCTACAAAAATTCTGGATTTTGACCGAAATTACTTCATTTGACATTTTTCTCGAAAAATTAAAATTTTCTCAGTTTTACATTTATTGTGTCTACAAATTTATTTTTCTTGTCAACTTGTTTACAACTAGTATAAATTGGAAAATGTATAAAATTTTAATTAAGACTGCTTGTTCCTCGTTCGATCTTCAAATGTTGAAATAAATTCTCGTAAAAGAAAAGTACAAGACGATAATATAAAGTTTGGAGTGGTACATTTGCTCTACTTCTTTTTGGGAGTGGGTACATTTGTTCTACTTCTTTTTAGGTAAACGGGAAAGATTTTCATGCCATGAAGAGAAATTTATTTTTTATTTCCTTTTGAAGAAAATTTATATTGTATTTTTTATTTCTATATAATCCATTTTACTTATCAGATTACAGTATTTTGTTCTTATAAGGATTCAACCTTGGAACCTCCTATTTCCCATCTCACCTCTTAATAAGGGTGACAATGGGATAGTCTTATCGTGCACACGTTTTGCCCCATTCCTAATGGGTCCGGCTCAAAGTAGATTTATATCTCGTTCTTAAATGGATTCGGGAATTTTTTTTAATCAGATGTCATGCCTAGCCTCACTGCTGCGATGAGTTCATTCAGGTATAAAATTTTTTGAACAATGTTGGGATAGGGTTAGTACAAGCGAGACCTATCCTGATATCATTCCTATTTTACCACTTGAGCCAGACCTCTAAGGCTAAGAATATTTATATTGTATATTATTGTGTCCACAGCTTCATTTTTATATAAAGAAACAAAATATATAACTTGATCTGAAGATGATAAAAATTTGATCTTTTAAATTTCCTTTATTGATTTACAACTTAACAATCATATGTGTGAAATATTGCTATGACCCATTTTCATCAATATTGTCATTTTCTCATTATGCATTTTCTTTCTTTTTGGTAATAGGACTCCATCAATGTAATTTTCTCATTTTCTGATGATATGATAGAGCTCTCCCTCTCTCTCGATATTCATGAACCCGAGTATGTTCATGGTGTTTTTTAAAAACACCTAAAACATAAAAATGTTTAAAATATTTTTAACATACAAAGCAAATTTGAAATTAATCTATGTATGATCACTAAAAATACTCATGAAAGAAATAAAAGTAAAAGGAAATAATTTTTCTTTACAAACACATAAATCAAATATACATTATCATAATAACTTATCGTTTTCTTTAGCCTCCTTCTTGATTTTGAACTCAACATCCATCTATGTGAATTATCATTTATGACCCATTTTCACCAATATTGTCGGTTTCTCATTATGCCTTTTTCATTCTTTTTGGCAATAGGAATTTGTCAATGGAATTTCTCATTTTCGTGAATTATTGCTATGACCCTTTTCACGAACTTTGTCATTTTCTCACTATGCCTTTCCTTTCTTTTTGGTAATAAGACTCTTTCAATGTAATTTTCTCATTTTCTGTAGAATAGACTCTCCTCTCTCAATATAGACGAAATGAGAATGTTCTATGGTGTTTTAAAGAAACACCTTAAACATAAAAAGTGTTTTAAAAATTTAACATGCCAAGCAATTCTTGAAATTAGTCTATATATCAATAATAAAAATTACTCGAAAGAAAAGAAATGTAAAAAAATAATTTTCTTATAAAACTCATAACAAAAATCAAATATAATAAAACCAATTAAAATTATACATTTTAAAATTATTTGATATTATATAATAAATAAAAATAAAATAAAATGAATATGAAGAAAACACTTAAAAATAATTTATTAAATTCAAAAAATACTTTATTTTTTATTTGGTTTTTCTTTCCTTTAACATTTTCTCTATTTTCTAATTTGATTAAAAGACAATTATAAAAAATTATTTTTATTTTTATTAATGTTAGGCGAAAATGAGTGCTATAAAATGTATACGCCTGTATGTGCAAGTGCATGCATCGCCTTAAGTAATATAGTGAAAGTATGAGTATTGTCCTAAGAATATTTTAAGTTATTAAATACTAAACGGGTAATCCTAACTTTATTTAGATGGTGAAAGATATGAGAATAAAAGGAAAATTAATAAACTAAAATCCTAAGCTAACATGCAAGGATAAGAAAATAAAGTGGAGAAGCTCAGGTTTAGATTTCATTTGGTTAATCCTTATGCATTCTAGTCCAATTCACCCCTAATTGATATTCTAATCACCTATTAACTGTAAACCTCACTTTTGCACATGTGAATCTCTCTCGATAATCCATATTCTACCCATAGAACTTAGGTATCTTGCATATCTACTCAACCCTAAAGCCCTAAGAGCGCAATAAACCCTAGAAGCCTAAATTACCACACAAAACCCATGAGAATCTCTTATCAATAGTGAAATGTGATGCCCTACACATGTCTAATTCAACTCGCATTTCTCAATTCTTGAATTGAACCACAAGCATGCCAATGGTGTACAAATATTAACATGTAATGAAGAATAGAATAGGGCATTTAATATAAATGAGCCTCAAATATCAAATAGAAAGTAAATCATGTCTCACATAAATCATAAAAACAAACTACATCTAAAGCCCTAGGAAATGAGATTAGTTCATGGAGAAGGAAAATACAACCATTAAAAGAGATAAATCAAAGAGCTAAAAAGAAGATAAAAATTGAGTGAGTTTCATCTTCTCCTCCTTCACTTCTTCGCCGGCTTCCTTCCCCAACGCTTTACGCCTAAGGTGTTTCCACCCTAAGATTTCCCTTTAAGGACCGTGAGTCTCCCCGAACTCCCCGCTGAAGTCTCCTCTCAAATGCCACTTCATCTCCCAAACAGGAGAGAGAGATGGGCTTCGCAAACTCCACGGGCCCCGACATCATGCCGTAGCGTGATGGAGTCAAGGCCTATGGCCTAGTAAAAACGGGAAGCCACTAGACGAGCCAGCCAAACCACGCGAGGCGTGAGAAGCTCACGCTATATCGTGTTCTCATGTCAGAGCGCAGAGATTCCTCACGCCAGAGTGGGAGTATTCTCACATTGTAGCGCAGACTAATCGTAGCGTGGAGAATCAACACCTGTAGCATGGTGATTTTTAAGAACCGCCTGGTGTACTCGCTTTCTTCTTTGCTTCTCGACTTCTCGAGACCTGTGAACTTCTTCCATCCTGACCGAATCATGACCTTAGTGTCTACTTTAAACCCAAGAGTCTAGAATCTACCATGCCAATATGGGAGCCATAGAAGGACATCACACAAGCTAAATGATTACGTTTGTCGTAATCGCATGATGATTCTTGCGATTTTTTTTATTTTGCCTATATTTCCCTCAATGGTTGGGAATTTTTAATCACAAAATTGAAAAAAGAGAGCAATAGGCAATTTATTTATCTCATAAAACAACCAAAAACCTAAACAAAACATGGGGATAAAATGAGTATTTAAGATACCATCAATTAAGAAAAGTTAGGCTATTTATATACATTCAAATAATAAAGTAAGTTAAGAATGCCATTTTCTTAAAATAAAAAATGAATATTTTATTTTATATTTTTATTTATTCAAGGCTAGTTTGAAACATAATTAATGACCTAGCTCAGGGTTTCACTAGTACTAATGACTGAGATGGTGGCCTGTCTGTTGAGCTGTGTCATATAGACCATGCATATTTTCATCCTCGCTCTTAGCTGTGGATTTTCTATTTTCATTTTTCTGCGAGAGCTATATTCACATTCGATTCCCAAGCCTTTGATTTCGGTTTCTATGATGCTTCTTTCACCTGGATCAAGGAGTATGCCTGATTGTTTGGGCCCGAATTGGAATCACACGCCATCCGCCGCACCGGGTGTCAACTCCTACAAAAACAAGAAAGAAGCGAGGGTCGACCGGGCTTCGCCTGCGGCCGCTCCGATGCCTAAGCCGCCTGAGAGAAAGATAGATCGTCAAAAGAGGCGAATGTTTTACAGATTCGCGCATCTTCACCGGATGCAGGGTACTGCATTGACATGTTTTTCCCAATCGATGGTGGTAAAGCATTCTTCCACGGGTCGTATTTTCTTCCTTATCGCCACGATTATTGGGGATAATGAGGAGCGCTTATTTGAGATTATCCCATTCCTTATCGGGTGATTAGATAAATCGCTATCGGGAATTATCTTACTTCCTCACGACATGATTTGCTCTGATTCTTCTGGAGGGGTCAGGATTCACATTTCGGGTCTCATGCTTATTAGCTCGGGGGCGAACGACCGGGCTTCCTTCGGGCTCGAGCCGGCCCCAGCTTCACCGGCTCGCTTCTTTCCTCGGCTTTGACGAGCGGGCTCGCGCCATTTTCAAACCCTATCACCGCCCCTACTCTCATGGGCATGAGGCACGCGCATGGCCGACGCTTCGAATCGAATGCGACTTCCACTTGCTCTGCTCGTGTGGTCAGGTTTGGTTAGGCTTAGTCGCCAAGAGGTTCGGTGATAACGAATGCTGGTCATGAATAGTGTTCTTGTGGACAATTTTTTTTTTTTTTTTTTTTTGAAAAATCAGAACATCTCATGAACAATTTTCATGGAAATAAAGTACAAGGAACAAAGGTCCCAAAACGTTGACTAAAACAAAGGTCTCCTAAGCTTGGATCAAGTCGGGCGCGTGGCACGCACCCACCATGGCTCCAGGCCGGCGCGATAATGGCAGATGACCGCGCTTCTGTGCTACCAGAGTCGTGGTCGCGTTCTGGCTGTGAAAGGTAACCTCGTGGCCTGGCCATGTCGCCGCGCACGCCGCCTTGTCGCAGCCTCCTGGCCACGATACAAGCTTCAGGTCGCAACAAGCTTACCCGCCTCAGGCGCCGTGGTCGCTACCGTGTCGCGCACCACATCACGCTACCGCCGCCACAGATCGCGACCCAAAAGTCGCCCCAGCCACGATACAATTCTATCGCGACACTCACCCCCCAACAAACCAGCCCGCTACGCTCCGCCGCCTCGCAGTCGACCATATCGCAGCCCTCCGGGTCGCGGTCGTACGTGCCGCGGCGCGTCGCGGCCGGCCACACCCCCGCGCTTCAGAATCTCCGCTATGTCACGATACGCCTTCAGATCGCGGACCCAGCTCGACCGCGCAGCTCATCCAACCCGCCTTAAGAGCAAATTATTATTATTATTATTTTTTTGCTTACATCATTTTTTTTCTTATTCCAAATTTACTGAACACCACCAAAAAGAAAAATATTTTTATGTTCCAGAGAACCAAATAAATTTATTCAAATTTTATTTTATTTATTTATTTTTCTTTCTAGTTTTACACATTATAAAACCCTTTAAAAATTTCTTCAATATGCCTTTTTTTTTTACTATGTGTTATCTCACCAAGTTAATACACATCACACAACATATGCAACAATTCATACAACACATGATCACATATCGATCATCAAAGTGCACAAGTGAATGAGTGATCTAACCCGCGCCATCAAGTCCTAAGTAATCGTAGATACCTAACTTATTGATACTAAGCTATACTTTAGTATCCCACATTAAGCCCCAGGTATTTATAAACCTAAGCTCGATACACTGCCGTGATGCCCCAAAAACCTCGGGGTCCGTTGACAACCAGTCAACTCATGGAATATTCAGGGATACTGCAACTGACACCACTCATTAGCGTGAAAATCAGTCTCCTTTTCAGACGGAGCTCCTACCTAAGGTACAAAACCTGTCCAAACAAATAACAATGACCACACATGGTCCACATGCGAGTAAAATAAAGGCCACTCGTCCCCGCATCAATACTCACAAAATTATCACCTATATTCAATAGTTCAAGAGTTAATAAATTACTCTTTACCAAACATATATCAAAATTTAGAGTTTTAATACATGTTATACAAAACGAATACCCAAAGCCACAACCCGGATTTCTTCTAAACGCGGCCTTTAGTAAGCGCCGTCCTCCTGTACACTCCCTGTACCTTAAATAGTGATCCCTTGACAGGGTGAGCAAAGCCGAGTAGTGATTATTTCCTACGTGGGTTACTCCCCACCTAAGTGCACATGTCATGGCAAACAATCACATCCAAGCAATTACATGAACCTACTTGAATGTCTACATGCCCAATCCCATGTCCCGAGTCCTCATCGACTCTCTCACATATCCCTAAGTCGAATGCGAGTAAATATCCAGCTTCTTTCAAACAAAGCTTTTCGCTCGAAAACTCACTACCGAGATCTCAGAATATATTGGATTCACTTTCCCAGCGACCTCGCCAACAACCCTCCTAAACACCATGTGCCCTCCACGGAATTGTCGGACAATATCCCAACATCGACATTCTCCTAAAAATCTTTCTGCCAAATTTTCACAAACATTTTCATTTTGTTTTCTTTCATGTCATGCACTCAATTCTAATATTCTGTGGTGCCCTAGTGGTATGGAATGCATTATGCCAATCCCAACAAACTCATGCTAATATATAAAACATGGTATACTAACATAATTAATCCACATAGATCATGTTATTAAATTCACATCAACAACTCCAAAATTAGCTCACGGGCTAGATCAACGCTGCGCTAATCATCGGAATCACTCAACATCATAAAAATTCACACCAAAATCACGTACTATTCAATGCGAATGCTGAAATCCCTGGCCGCACCGCTCACGCCACAACAACGGGATTTTCTCCACTCTGCCTCAAATGTTTTGAGACCGAAACACGCTAATCCAAGCATCGTAACATCCCCAACTACTTATAGCGGCTCTAGCCAAAGAATAACACAAGTAGGAAAAGATCTCACCTCTCGGTTGCCTGGACTCCATCAAATTCCAAGTGTCCACACGCAGCTCCTCACGCTGCATCAACTTCGCTTTTGCTCACAAGAACCGATTTTCCGCTCGAACGATCGGGAAAACCCAGAGAGAAGAGCTCTTCTCTAAAATGAAAACCAAATTTACTGCCAAATCCCCTTCTATCGATTTTTTATCCCAAAATGAAGAAGAAGACTATTTGCCATTTTGTCTTATTCACTTAACATTTCCAATAATTCCCAATGTGTCCCTTTCGATTTTTGACATTTGGCACAATCTCAAATGCATTCATTTCCCATCCTCTCACTAATCATGCAACATGTGTCATATGAGTGGTTAATGTAGAGGGTGACTCTCATTACATCACATGTCTTTCACTTGAGCCGCTTTAATAAAGACCGACACCCGATGCCCTCGAAATCGTTAAATTCACCGCCTCTAATTCGACAAAATTCAACGTGGTAGCTAGATCGCACGAGATGATTCCAACTATGAAGTCAAGCCATTATCTGAGATCTAGAAAATTTCTGATTTTGATAAATTACTATTTTCGCTTTCATTTTAAAAATTAATTTTCTCGCCTTTTACACAAATATTATTTTAAAGTAATTGGTCTTAGAAATATATATATATATATATATATATATATATATATATATATATATTATTACAAATAATTCATTCACCGAGAATTGTTTTACCATATTTTCGTATCGTTGCCAGGATCGAATGCTAATTCCTTCTGAAGTGCAAGGGAATATGACTCGAAATGGCTAAAAACCAATCTATCATGACAACTATAACTAGCATACCAATTAGATGTGCAAAACCTCGTTAAAAAATGAATACAAAATTCTCAGAGTTATTTAACGAAGATGATCGATGCCCATGTCTTGATTTCTAATCACAAGAAGGTGTAGGTCACTTACTAAGAATGGATTGGGAAGGTGGTTCACAATTGTTTGCTATAAGTTGGCTAGTTATGAATTCAATAATTTTTAGAAACCCATAAAGTTTACTATGCACCAGATAATTGTTCGAATCCATCAATTGCACTTTTATATAAATTCCATCTCTCACATTAAAGGATTAGCACAAATTATAAGTTTAAAAAGTTCAATGGAGTATATATGAGTGAGAAAAAGTAACCAAGATGGATTGTAAACCCGAAACTTTATGGAACCATGATCCCTTTCTTCATGTAAAATTTACAGCATGATGAGGTAAAGAAATAGGAAATCACATGCCGGATAAAAGAAAAAAGGGTCCTATGGAGATTTCCCTCATGATGTTCGAATGTTGGAATGTTCGAATAATGGACACTCATTCACTATCGGTTTATACAGTAATGGCCGCTGTGAAGTATGTGCCCCTATGTATAAACTCCTAAGTGGATGTAGATTATAGAGCTTGAGAGAGGTTATTTTAGGGAACACAAACATAGGTTCAGTGTCTATGTTGAGTACTCCATTAATGTCCTTTGCAACAATTTCCTCTATCCCACTAGAGGACATATGCAGTTTCTCAAGTTGCCCAAGGTCTCCACCAAAGATGTCGAAAAATGTTTTCCAAACTCGACGCTGATCTATCATCATTGATTTTATGCCTGAAAAGAGAGAATTCCATGGGGATCCTATCTATATCTTCTCAACTTTCGCGCCGATGTTAGAATCAATCGACTAACCGAAAGGACTGCACCTTCATTTGCATTCGCATTCGCATTCACATTCACATCAATCCTTTTCACATCAAAAACCTCTTCTAATGAAATACAACTTTCCGCTTTTAGAACTCAGAGGACTTTCTGTGAACCTTTTCAAAGATACAAGATGGAAAAATATTCAACAATTTTCCACATGATTGTACCTACACATCTGTTAGTTTGTTGATGCATATACACCACATGTTAACTTAAGTGAGATGTCCAGTGCTTCAGCAAAACAGAGCCAACGTGCTTCTAAAGTCTTCTGTATCTAATATGTTCTAGAACATTCCTATCAGGTATAACACGCAGCTTCATTCATCAGTTAAGAAGTTCTCCTCGGAAAACTTCCTCTAAGTTTTGTTTTCTTTTAGAACCCACATATGAATACTCGTGGATATTGGTAACCCGACACCACTCATGAAAATCGGGCAGAGTCTCCTTTGTACGGGGAGCTCTACCCAAACTACAACCTGTCCCAAACAGTTTACAACGACCACACCGAGTCCACATGCGAGTAAAATGGCCACTTGGGCCCATGAATCAATACTCACAAAATATATATCAACTATATAACAATACCAAGAGTTTTACACTACTTTAATTCAAACATATATTAAAATTTAAAATCCTATCACATGTTATACAAAAATGAATACCAAAGTCACAATCCCGCTTAAAACGCGTCTCTGAGCGTCGTCCTCCCGTACACTCCTCAGACTCGAAATAGTGATCTCGATTGCAGTGAGTAATGCCCAAAAGAGTGATAATTTCCTACATGCAAAGACTCCCCACCTAAGTGCACATGTCAGCCGGCAATCAAACACACTCAAGAAAATACAGATCCTACCAACGCCCACGCCTAATCCCATGCCCCGAGTCCTCACCGACTCCTCACACATGCCTAAGCCAACGCGAAAACATCGCTTAAAACAAGTTTTTTGTTCTTGAAACACACTACCGAGTTTCCTAAGAAATATATCGACTACCCTCCGAGGCAAATCGTCGGATCATTTTTTCCTCCGATCTACGGGTCACCTCCGAGATGAACCGTCGAATACCACAAGCAATTCTTCTGAAATCATCCTTGAAATTCCTTTCACAACCATTTTCACTTTTCTTTTCATTTTTGTGTCATGCACTCAAACCTATCGTTCTAGGGTGCCCCGGTGCATATGGAATGCATGATGCCAATTCCAAACAATTCATGCTAATATATTTACATGTATACATTAACACAATTAACTCACATAAATCATGTTATTCAATTTACAACAATAACACAAAAATTAGCTCACATGGGCTAACTAACCAATCAAGCAATTCCTTTTGAATCACCCAAACCGCACAAAAATCACAATGGGGAATATCAAGTGAATGTTGAAACCCCTCGCCCAAGACTGCTCACTGCCACAATAAAGTGGTGGATTTCTTCACTCCTGCTCAAAGATTTTTGAGGATCGAAAACACGCCATCCAGCCTCTACAAATCCCCATCCATAAATGACTCTTAGCCAAAGAATAAACCAAGTAGAAAAGATCCCTACCTCTCGAGTTGTCTGAACTCCACAAAAATCGACGCCCACGCTGCAAATTCTCACGCATGTGACCGACTCATTTCTGTCAGCCGAGAATCGACGGTTCGAACGACCGAAAATCTAAAGAGAAGTCACACACTCTCTCTCTAAAATCTCAAAACCCAACTCACTGCACGATTTCTCCTTTCTTTGGAGAAGAAAACTATTCCTTTCTTTGTCTTATTCATTTAACTTTTCAAAAATTCCATCATTGTCCTTAAGTTTTGATTTTTGACACACGCTTTAATCTGCCCATTCATCTCATCCTCACTAATCACTTAAATACACACGCACACGTAAAGAGCTTTACTTTGTCACATCACATGTCTTTCACAAGCCATTTTACGGCACTAGACACCCGGTGCCTCAAAAAATGTGAAATTCCGACTGTCTCGAAATTCGACGAAATTCGACGTGGTAGCTAGATTTCGCGAGACGATTCCAACGGTGAAGTCCATTTCACATCCAAGATTCCAGAAAATTTTGGATTTTGACTCGGAATTACCATTTACCTTTTTCAAAAAATTAGAATTTTCTAAGCCTATATTGACAAACATCAACATGGTATCGTAGAAAGCATGGATGATACATTCATGGCGATCTCCTGTGTGGTTCAGGATTTTTACCTACCGAGAGATATTCCCGCATTCATCTCGTCTCTTCATGCCTATAATTATGATGGCTATTCCTTCCACTTTTACCATCTATCTCCATCAAATCGATCTATCCAACTACATGTTCTCCTGAAATCTCGCATTCACATGATCTATGTTTTTCTCAAGACAAAACCTAAAACTGTGAGTTTATTGTTGATTCACAAACTCAAATGTTCTTCTTACTAATCATGATTATAGATCTCGATAAGACTCGACGCTTTGTTATGAGTCAGCTTTCTCTCATCAATCTCTAAACAAATGTTAGGTCATTTGCTCACCGCCACCCATGGCGTAAGTATGGATTGCGGTTTAACAATTATTCTCCACCAAATCAAAGACACGAGCACTTCAATCAAGGCCTCTCGTCGCAAACTCGAAGAAGCGGAAACTATTCAACTGAGGATTATGTCTTAAAAATGAGGTCTCCCGCTACCTCCTCATCGTCGCTGACAACAAATCTCATATGATGAATTGATTCTATATATCCTTGGGAGGCCTGTGGCCTCGACTTTGAACTGCGGATTATGAATTTAACCTCAAGAGAATCCAGTTACTCTTCAAGAAGTTCAATATATGCTACAAAACCTGCGAGATGAGACTCGAAAGCTTCACTACCATAAACAATGGTAGAACTCTCACACTCAACCACTCATTTCGCTTACAAACAATTTTCCAACATCGCATTTTCGAGGCTCTTAGAGAGGTCAATATACAGGAGGTGGAGGTAGTTTCCTCTTCAATGGTGGACGAGCAACAATATAACAACAATTCTAAATAAAACTATGTGTCAAATTTAGGAAAATGTTACGGGCTGTGTCTAAAATGTTTTAACAGATTCGACTTTCGATCAAAATCGTACTCAACTTTAGAAGATTTCATCTTCTATTCTAAAACTTTCAATACCAATCATAAGAATCTCCCAAAGATATCGTTTCCATCTACTTCGGTAATGATGCTTCGTTTTTAGATAGCGGAGCTACACATCATGTAGTCGCAACAAGTGACTCTATGACTCACCAAATCATAATACTCCTGAAATGGTAAGTCATTTCTCGTGATGGCCTCATTCCTATAACACATATTGAAATTTTCATCTCCTACCTTACGATCCCTTAGTCGCGTAAATATTCTCGCTGGTTCCATCAATAACCAAAAAATCAGACGCATCTCTAAATTTACCAAAATAATGTTATCATGGAATTTGACTCTACTTGCTGCTATATTAAGGACAAGCAATCGAAAAAAAGTCCTTCTACAAGGAGCACTTAAGAATGGCCTCTACCAGCTACACTTGCCTCAGAATGATATTGGTCCTCATTACAAGTTACCATAGAATGCAAGCTTAACTTCACTATTCTCTTAACAATGCTCTAGTTTCCATACAATTTTTCCTTCGTATGAAGACAATAATTCAATTTCTCTCGCTTATGTCTTGTAATGTTAGATAATACAATTTTAGATTTTCCTGTAATACACAATCTCTACCCACACTTGGGCACAATAGGTCAGTCATCCAAATAGACTGTCTTAAACAAAGTATTATCTCGCTGAATATCGATGTTTCCTCTTATGCCGGCTGCTAAGTTTCAGGATGCTGACGCATGGCAACCGCAACAAGCTTCTTTTTCCACCTACTCTTCACACTACAACACCATTTCAAATAATGCACTCTGATGTTTAGGGTCCCGTCCTTTTCCCCCATCGATGGAAATAGAGATTATATCAGCTTTGTGGATGGCTACACAAAATACAGGATCTTTCCTCTTCAATTAAAAATTATAACCGGCTATAGTTTGTTTTCTTCAACAAAATGATTTAAAAAGGCAATTTGATTCTAAAATCAAATGTATTCCGTACATACTGGGGGGGAGGGAGAATATTAAAACTTAAGCCAATATTATATGAATTGGGAATCATTTTTAGACATCCATGTCCAAATACACATCAACAAGAAGGCAAAGCAAAAAGAAAACATAAGAGTATAGTTGAAATTGGTCTCACTTTACTTGCTCAAGCTTCCATGGATTTGAAGTTTTGGTGGGAAGCATTTGTTTTAGCAACTTATTAAATCGTCTTCCTACTCCTGTTGTTGAGAAGAAGCTCTCTCCTTTTGAAGTTCTCTATGGGCGAAAACAATGTTATAAATTTCTCAAGGTATTCGGTTGTGCTTGTTTTCCATATCTCCAACATTATAACAAACATAAGTCGCCTTTAAGACATCCATGTTTGTTCAAGTTATAGTCCCTTTCATAAGGGATATCAGGACCCATCCATCCGGCCTACGATCGCCTTTAAATGAAAGAAAAATGTGGGTTTATTTTAATTTTAGAAAACTGGCCCCCGATGAGGGACAATTTTTTCGAGTCGCCAATTACTTTTTGTTGTTATTTTATAAAAGGAAACCAAGTAAGAACAAAACCCCAATGACTCAAAGATAAAACCCAGATGGTGAAAACTAGATTTTAGGTCCTGGTGATCGATTACCTATCGAAGGTACCTCATACGAGGTGCTGACCCCTCTGTGTCTCTGAACCTGATTTTTACCAGTGGAATCGGTACGGGAGCATGGGTCACGCATCAGATAGTCCCAGCTAAACATACAACTTGGATCGTGAATTAACCTAATTGGTATCTAACATGCTTAAGAACACTCAACAAAAAAAGAATAAAACAAATGGCAGACTCTGTGGTCCCAGCTACTGGGCAAAAGGGAAAGTTAGTCGCACATTTCGAGCACAACAATCTCTCAAAATTAGATATCGTGCTAAAGGAAGTCAGAGAAACCATACATGGCATCTCAACCACTCATTGATGCTACCACTCTTGTGCAACCATCTATTTATCCCAAGAACGCCTCAAGAAAACATTTGGGGATTATCGGTGTTAATTAATCACCTTGACCTCGCATAGATCTCCGAATCTTAAGAATCCAAAATCGAACCCCATTAACTCGAATCAACCCCATTTCAGACCCTAAACATAGCCCCACCGATCCGGTTTTTATGGGTGGGACTCACAAAGGTCACTCTGGCTTCACTAAACCGAAATCTGACGACCCCAAAAACCTAAAAACTCGATGATCCAGCCCCAACCCTGGTCGATCTGTTGAGAACAATCTCTGAAAATTTTTCAGAACATTCCTGCGCAGCAAGAAACAAAAACGCGGTACACCCGACACCGACCGGACCGAGAACCGACACAAACGAAACAAAGTACCCAAATCCTCCATTCCAAAAAAAAAATGAACCTAATGAACTGGCCGATCCTAAGCCTCTAACCAAGCCACGGTTGGAGAGAGGCTCAAAATTTTTCTTAACCTTACTCAAAGAGTCAGAATCCAATAAAAACAAACCAAGTAGAAAACCAACTTCAATGACTGAGAACCAACACAAACTGCGCTAAAGACCCAAACTCCGTTTCTCAAAGAACCACTTGAACCGGCTGATCTGCTTCCCCAAATCCGGGCCATCCGGCTGAGAGAGGCTCTAAATATTTGTCATAACCTTCTTCAAAGAGTCAGAATCTAACAAAACAAATCTGATTGATTCTCAGCTCCTGATGAGTGAGAACCAACCAAAACAAACCAAAAACGTTTCAAACCGAGACCAAATAGGAACTCGTTGAACCGACTCTCACGTATGAGCCGTGAAAACCGGAGCCCAAATGGTCGAGTAAAACCCCACCCGGTCGAATGTCCCTTAAAGAATATATGGAGCCGTGGTCTATTTCTTACTCCTTCCACAAAAACGCAGAAAGAAACCAAGCTAAGCATCCGAGCAAAATCGCCATAAATGTACGTCCGAGCCCTGAAAGTGCCTCCAAAGGTCCTTCCACTTTGACTCTTTCTCTCCTTTATACTGATTCCCACCTCACCTCTCGAGACTACCTCATGTTTTCCACCTTCAAGCTTTGGAAAGAGCCCAATCGTAGCCTTTAATCATTTTCCCATTAATCTCCCTTATTTTCCATGCAAGCTTCGATATCTTAAGTTTCGGGGCCATTTCACCAAATCGCTATAATCACATGGATTCATGGTGGCTGCATGTAATCTCTAAGGCAAGGCCCAAAATGGACCCACAATACTACCTAAGGTCGAGCTAGATTACGGGCCCGAACTATAGGATTCCTGGGCTCCAAATCACAAAACAGCTGGCCCCACAAGCTACCATCAACCGGCTGGAATCATGCCAACAAGTCGATCCGGTTGAGGAAAATTATGAAATTTTGACATAATGATCCCTGAAGAATAAGGACACCAAGAAAAAAATGGTGCACCATTCCAAGTCCGGATGAGGGAGATATGATCGAAACAAGGAGGAGTGCTCACCAAAATCACCCAAAAAAAAACAGTGTTGTAAACGTACTACCCTGATGAACTAGTCAAACCGATTGGTCAAACGGTTGACAAAAATTATGAATTTTTAACGGAAACCTCCTTGGCAAATAAGGAATCCAAAAAATAAACAGCTGAATGATTTTGAGTTCGACAAGGAGATAATGATCGAAACAAGCTCAAGTGCTCTGAATTTGACATACTCTATCAAACTTTGATTGAGCGCTTAAACTCTGTAAATTCTACTCGCTTCCTATACACGATTCCAATAACTAAAAAAATGTCATGGTGACACTCTAAAGTGAACTACACGCACTCAATGGACTACATACAAAGCCCACCCAGGCTCATTGGGAGACGTATTCGCTTCGGCAAGGGCCCTAATGGTGTTATATGAGAACGACAAGAGCGTGGACACCCATAGATAAATGCAAAGTGGTTGAGGGGCAAAACTGAGGGTCTACAAATATGCCACTCTCTTCAAGAGTGAATGAACGAGTGAATCGTGGGTGCGGCGCAAGCGATGCAAGAATGAAATGAACTCTAGCGGAAGAAACTAAGATGACCAACAATTTGCCCCTTACTTAGCATCAAGGTTGATTTTAATGTAGTCACTCCGATCAAGGATCTAAAGAAACCGCATTAATAATGCCCGGAAGATGAGTGATCCGGGCACAACGCTGGAAAAGATAATGAAATCCAAGGGAGTTTCCGGAGAAGATGAGGAAATCCGGGCAAACTCAGGAGAAAGGTCCGGGCAAGCACCGGAAGGTCGATCCGGTGAGTACCTAGTGCCGTAGAATCTCACGAGTGTCGGAAGGTGGAATCGGAGAGTACTCGAGAAGGGTCTCATGAAGATCGCGAAAGGGTAGAATCCAAGCAAGTGCCTGAAAATAGAAATCCAGCGAAAATTTAAAGGTAGAATCCGTGAGTAACGAAGGTAAAATCGTGAGTACTAAATAAGGCAGATCCGAAAGTACCGAAAAATAGGAATTCAAAGTACCGAAGGTAGAAACCGCGAGTAACGGAAGGTAAAATCCCGGTGAGTACGAAGGTAAAATCCGTGAGTACCGTGAAGGTAAAATCCGGGTGAGCACGAATGTAGATCCGGCGAAACCGGAAAACAGGAATCCGAAAGGCATCGAATGGGGAATTCTGGAAGCAGTAATCAAAATGTGGGATCCGAGGCACGGAAAAGGGTAAACCGGTGAAAATTTAAAAGGTAGGATCCGAGCTAGTACGGAAATGGGGAATCCTACAGTACTGGGAATGTGGATCCGGTAGTGCAACGAAGGTAAAACTGGTGAGTATCTGAAAAGGGTGGGATCCATGAAAATCGAAATTCGGGGATTCGGAAAGGAAAGTACCGGAAGTGTAACCGTGAGTGCCTAAAAGGTAGAATCGAGAGTAATCAAAATGGGGGAATCCGGTGAGTACCCTGAAACACGAAACAAGCTAAACGGCAAACAAACTTCATGAAAGTGGGTAGCCTAGTATGACGTCTAGGTCTCGCCAACAAATGACTAATAGTCGTAAATCAAACACAATCATGACAAAAGAAGCGGGGGATGCCTCAAAGATGACAACATAAAATGCCACAAATGATAAGCGAGAAACCAAGAACTTAATAACAAGACGAAAATAAAGGGGTATGCCCCTGTAGGACAATCTCACAAATGTGACCAAGGGTGAAAGAAAGGGGTTATGCCCCAATCTAGGGTATCAATGCCATGTCAAAATCCCATAACTGCACATGTGTTCAAAGTCAAAGAGTCAACATCACAACTGATTCATTCATGAAAATCGTCCATTTCATTCCATAAAATTGATATGTGCATGTATGCCCTGCTGTGCACATCCGATATATGCCTCGATGAAAGACTCAAATAAATTTCACAATAGTCCAACAAGCGAACAAGACAACATACGGGTGCGCCACCTCACCGAGTCGACGAACATCCATGAATCGACCCCGTGCCAGCCATTGGGGTTTTCCTCACGTATAGAAGAAACCCGCTACATGTGAGCATTACTCAAACTTTGATGCCAAAACATTCTGGTGAGAAATGGCTACCAAGCACATGCGTAAGAGCCAATGCAACATGAAAGGATGAAGATATGCCCTAGTGTGAATGTGTCAAAGCATCAAGCTAAGGCACAACGGCCCCACTCTAAGTATCATCTATATCCGATCATGGATTCTGAGGGGTAAGTAACTAATTTATAGAAGCAATATGCGACTCGACATTTCAAGAACCGAGACTCACAACATCCCATACCTAATCAAGAGATTAACTCCGTTCAGAGTAAAATGCTTCAAGAAAACACAGGATCTTATGGTCTCGTGGTGGTCTTACGACTGCATCAGAATGCAGCCAAGGGTGAGCGTGAATGACATGATGGGAAACAAAGGCCCAAATACCTAATAACACGCTTAAACCTCGTACGCCAAGCAAGAATGTCAAATGTCAAAGAATCATGGCAAGGTGATCAACCAACATCCCTAATGTACACGTCAAATGACGCGAAGTGCACTAAAGCGACACGCCGCTTAAGAAACGACATGACAATCAATAAGAGTAGAAGAAGACCGAAGCGTTAAGAAATGACAATGGATAAAGAAAAAAATAAGAAACAAGTTAGATAAATGTGGCAATGTGTGACAACGACGAACAACTGGCCCCGTGAACGTCAAGTCAAGCAAGTCACCATAAGACGGGAGTGGTGATGCAGTAACGATTCAGAACCCAGTGCTGAAAGCAATCCAAACCCTTCATTCCCAATGTATTACCCAGATCCATGGAGAAAGATCGCATAATGCTCTCCTACTCAACTCGCAGGAATAATAAATCTTCAAACCTAAATGACCTTGATGATCCCTGAGCATATTAACGATCATCAAACAAATGCACTATTTTTATTTTATTTTTTTCAAGACAAACAACCAACAGGCCGAATGCCACACTAGCACAATCCAACCGAAAGAACCCTTTTCAAACCTCCAAGCCCAAATGGTCTCCCCAACCTAAGAATCCAGGATCAAACCTATAGCGAATGAAGGGTGTGAAACCCGACTAGTAGCTCTCCGATTTCGAGAGAGCACGCCATCATCACTCAAATGAGATAAAGTGAAATGAATAGAGATGATAGAAACTAGACTCAAAGGCGTATCAGGTGAAGATGCAAAATGGAGGAGAAAATAAATACAATGATGCGAAAGAACAAACGAAGAATGACACAATGCTCATAATGCTCATGTCCAATTAATAAGTAAAAGCGCCAGTGCGGCAAATTTCCCAACCTGCTAGTCGAAAAAGTATGCAAGGTCGAATGAAAGAATAGACCATAATAAACCGCGAGCTCAAAGGGCTGCCATCGATATATCAATGTATGTGTGCAATAAGGAATATGGTTACCAAAACGATGGCCACCCATCCTCTAACCATGATCTCGCCGAAAACTCCTTCACACACCGATCCACATCGACCGGCCCGTGAACCGATTGGCCCAAGTCTCGCCAACCAGCCAAGCCCCTGAAGTTAGGATCTCTGATGACATAAGGCCCGCCGCTCTAACTCTGCCTTAAACTACCTCTAAAATGATCAACTCGAGGACCTTTAAGACAAGGTCGCTGAAACTCGGATCGACCCTTTTCTAAATGCACCGGCCATTTTCCTCCGATAAGCCCTCGAACACGATCCGATGCTCTATCGTTACTCTCAAGGATCCTATCTCACTTCAACAGCAAAGATCGCCTCCATGCCATACTAAAGAGTAAGGTGTAGCCCCAATCGAGGTAATGGTAAAGATGTACGACATAAGCCCACAATGCGAAAAGGAGATTCTCCGACCAACCCTGTAGTCTCAAATCCATCTTTCTCAAAAAAAAATCCCTCGACATTCTTATTCTCGCGCCCCAACTCCGCCCCATGAGTCTCCGTGGCCTATATGTAGATGATCGATGATGCCGACTACCATACTCTCGGGACCAAGTTGCATCCACTTCCGCCTCCGAAATGCGCCCTCTATCCGAGATCAACCTGGGCGAGGGACCCCATATCGCAGATAATGTGCGATCCGATGAATTCCGGGCCACTCTACCACACAATCCAAAGATAAGAAGTAGCTTCCACCCACTTGCTGAAATAATCGTGAGTCATCAGGGATGTACTCATGCCCACTGAAGACTCGTGAGATCTTCCAATAATATCAATACCCCATAATCGAAACGCTTAAGGATGGGGTGCATGCAACTTAAGGTGGCACGCGTATCAAGTCTCCGCGCATTTGACACTCCGTGACATCTCTCAGACAACCGGCAACACCGCTCATAGTCAACCAGCAACCGCCCTAATGATCTTACGCGCTAGCATGTGGCCTCCCATGTGTGGGCCACAAACTCCGGCATGAACCTCTCTCATCACTTGATTTGCAGAGGCGCGGTCTAGACATAATAATAATAGGCCATCGGATGATCTCCTATAAAGGGCATCCCCATAAATAACAAACTGTACAATTTGTCTCAATGCCTCCTATCCTCGTCAGGTCGCTTGCAGTAAGCGCCACATGATAGAAACTGATAAATATCATGATACCATGGTAGCTCATCCTAATTCTCAATATCTCCAATTAAACAACAATAAGTGGGTGCGGACCTGGTCTCAATCAGTAGTGGTCGCACAATCACTCCCGTAGGAATCTCAACCACAGAAGCTAAGGTGGCTATCGTGACGCTGAACTGATTCTCCCCAGCGTATGCATATCTCAACTTGTCAACTGCAATCAAAGAGGTCAAGTAAGCATGGTATTTCAAATTTTCTCATCTCGAGTCCTCCAAATACCCCTGGTCTCTGTCAGAGTAACTAAGTTAGAATCCCCACGATCTCCTTCCAACTATCTAATGCCAAGATCCAAGCATGGTCTTAGTTCGTAATGCAAGCCTCTATAATTAACTATATTATCTGGCCAATCGTTGATGATAAGAAAATACTAACCGAACTGATATGGGAATGTGATCACCCTGTGGTGATATCAATAAGATACCAATACCAAACCCTAACTTATTAGTGGCACCATCGAAGTACAACTGCCAAGGCTACATCCTCTTACTCAGATAATAAATGGCTCGCTCCTTTCCTGAATCATCAAGCTGAGCTAACATGCATCCCAAAGCTATGTCCGAAACTGACAAATATAGCTGTGGGCCGCCCGCGTGGGAAGCACTAAAACCGGGAGAAAGTAAACATTCCTTAATCTTCAAAGCATCGCACAATCATTATTCCAAACCGTAGAGGCCGGTTCTTCCTCGAAGAAGAAAGATAAAGCTCGCATATGTCTCTGCAATACTAGCAATGAAACGATTGATGTATCAGTCTACCTAAAATGGATCTCTTTCTCATTCCTCGGAGCGGGCATGTCAAGTATGGCCTGGATCTTCTCTAGATCAACCTCTATACCGCGCTCACTAACAATGTGACCCAACAATTTCCCATAAGTTACCCCAAAGGTGCACTTCTTGGAATTCAATCTTAGCATGAACTGTCGGATCCTCTCAAAGAATCTCTGTAATGCTGCTAAGTGATCTGCCCTGTCTCAGGACTTCACTATCATGTCATCCACATATACCTCAACATCTCTATGCATCATATCATGGAATAAAGTAGTAGCAGCTCTCTGATAAGTGGCTCCTGCATTCTTTAACCCGAATGGCATGACTTGATAGCAATAAGTACCCCACTCAGTGATGAAAGAAGTCTTCTCCATATCCTCTAGAGCCATCAAAATCTGATTATACCTGGAAAACCCATCCATGAAGGACAACATGCGGTGCTCCCGCACGATGTCAACTAACATATCGATGTGTGGGAAGCGGAAAAATCATCCTGTATCGGCCTTACTAAATCTCTCGAAGTCAACACAAACTCTTAACTTTGCCATCCTTTTTGGGAACAGGGATGACATTAGCCAACCACCAGATACCAACTACCGACGTGAAGCCAACACCGGTCGGCTTCAATCTCCTCCACCTCGCAGGGAACCCATCGAGGATGTAGTCTCCTCACCCCCGCTAATCGCTCAGCACGTGGGCAAAATGCGTGACGCCGAACTATAGTCGGGTCAAGGTCCGGCATTGTCCGCTACGACCATGCAAATACATCCAAGTATGATCCAGTAGGTCAATCAATCCACTTCTCTCATCAGAGATACAAAAGCCAATCCTAATCTCCCTAGCCGATCCGTACACCAAAATTCATTCAACCTGCTACCAAAAACGTGTAACTTTCCGCCCTGTATCAACATTCAGACTCACTTACCACCCGTTGGGTCATCCGCGGCTCTCCCACATCATCAACATCGCATACATGTGCTATGGGTACTGGTGGTGAAATCAAAGGAAAATGCTATGACACAAGTTAAATAGCCTAAAATACTACGTCATTATTACCATCGAAATGTCGATCAAACGTGACAAACCCGACATGTTGTCAAAAAGAAATAGTAAATACATCCTCAATGTCCCAGATGAACTCAACTAGCAAGGCCGCCATCGAAGGTCATCATATCCGTCCCAACCTGTGAACTCCATCGGGGAACATGTAGAGACCCGATCCTCTACTCAATCCCCATCGATACGCCTATGTCATTAATAATCGATAAGTGGGGCCACACCGTAACGTGACGTGGTCTCGCCCAACCATGCAAGACAAATGCTCCACTGTGGCTAATTGGAATGTGGTGGTGGTGGAGGAGGAACTGTATAGTCCTGCTGTATAGTGGGTCCAGATGGGCGGTGGTGGTATATTAAGTGTGTGGAGGTGCAAGAAATACAAAGTGGTGCTCTAAATTAAGAATGGTCAGCCTGATGCCCATCAATCCTTCAGCCCTGGGGCCCCAGCATCCCGAGAGATGCCATGGCATCAGAATCTCAAACCCACCGTCAAGTGTAGCTGCGCATCGAGGTTCCATATTCTATGATTTGATGTTTCCGCTTCACCGGATCGTGTGGATCCACTTCTAACAAGTCTACCTCCAACTACAGATCCAAGCCCGAGAACCTGGGGACGCTCTTAATCAATAACCCACAAAAGGAAAGGGGTAATTAAGTCCTATGACTATCATCAATCCAGAATCAATCCAAAGAATGCAATCCCATAATGAAATCCTCTAAGGAATGAGCCGATATGTGACATCAATAATTTAATTGGAGCATGTGGCTCCACATACGTGAGCAAGATTCGACATGGTAATACCTGCGTTAGGGGTAAGGTGGCTCAAAAAGATAACAAAGAGAAAAGGCAAGTCTTAAAGGCTAGATGTCACACCCCACCTCCCTACTTCATCACAGTGCTTCTAACTCATGATAAACTTCTCACTGCTACCTTTAACGATCAGAGGGTCCCCAGTGAAGCGGTCATCGCGCTTTCCAATCTCATATAAATTTTTTTTTCTTTTCTAAACTTGGTGATTTTATAAAATTTTGGCAAAGATAATAAATGTGATATGTGACATGTTCCAAAACCTGTATACACAATTTACACATTTCAAATATGGCAACCAACAACATTCTTTCAAAAGAGCCTCAAGCTCCACACATTTTCACAAAACTATACTATGTACATACATATGCTCCATTATACAAATTCAAAGTATTTTCTTACAAGATTATTAATTACAAGACGATATTAAAAGTCGAGAACTTACTATGCTTCAAATACCGCGTACTGTGAATCGAAAATAGTTTTTAAAATGTAATTTAATGAGCTAAACGAGTCTGAGGTATGCTTTAGAAAATGTTTTGTTTTTTCTAAAACATCAAAAAACGGCAAAACTTCCTTTACGATATTTTTAAATATTTCTTTCTTTGCTTCACTTACTTTAAAAAGTTTCAAACTTTTATCGCCGCTTACTTGAAAGTTTATAAAACTCTCAAAAATCTCATGGTCGCTTTATCTTACTTAAAAGTCTGTAACTTTTCTCAAATCTCTTGCTTTAAAAAGTTGCTCAAAACTTTTCATAAACTCGCTTCAAAAGCTTCTCAAAACTTTTCATAAACACGGGAGCCTGGGCTCAACCGAATGCTTTGAAATAAAATGGGATCCTGGGCTCAACCGTTTGCTTTAAAATCCCACTCGAGTTATTCAACCGCTCGCTTTTAAATCTAAACTGAGTCGTTTCAACCGCTTTTCCTTTAAAAACTCCACTAAGTCCTAAGCATCAGGCACCAATGTGGTCGATTTTTCAAAATCGTATATCATGCTTATAAAACATCAACCATTGCAGGGCCTATTTTTGTTTGTTGTACCCTGCTGAAGACCTGAGCCCTGTGCACGACTGCCGCGGTGGAAGGACCTTGTCCGCATCACCTTTTTTCCTAAATATGGTGGGAATTGACCCGGTCGCCATCACCATAATTTAGTGTTAGAGCTCATAACCTTATATACTCCTCGTGATCGCTACCGCCTTTAAATGCATGATGTATGACCCAAGTTTGCCGACCGTGCAAAACTACAATGCATGTATGAGATCCCAACACCACCGCACGCATTTTAATACCTCCTCGACCTGGGCTTGCTCGCTTTAGAACTGGGAAGGCCTGCTTTCTTTTTCGCAAATATTCTTTTCGCTGGCTGCTTGAAAAATGGTTTAATTATTCAAAACCATTTGCTTACTTTCTTGCTTGCTTGAAAAATGGTTTTACAATTTAAAACCAATGCTTGCTTTTCAAAAATGGTTTAACTCAAAACCATTTGTTTGCTTTCTAATTCATTGCTTGCTTCTTGAAAATGGTTTGCAATCAAAACCCCAAATACCAAGATAAAAACGCTTTTATAATAATAATATACTAGTGTTTGGAAAATGAGTTTAGAACACTCACCTCTCTTTGTTTCCCCAACTCGAAAGCACAAATCCACTACTTCGCTTCCTTTCTCGCTTAGCCTACATACTCAAACCATTTACAACGATAATCACCTACGATAGCGTATAAACTTAACGTACTTCACCCAAGTCACTTTAAAGTCACACAACATTCATATAAAGTCAAATTAACAATTTACCTCGAGCACTAAAAACCCTAATAAAAACTACTCATTTTGGTAACCTTTTTCAACAATACTCATGGATTTTATTACCCAAAATTATTCATAAAAGGTCTTCAAAATTATGAAACTCACCAGATCAGTCCTTTATATATCCAATGACATAGGCCTTAAAATTTCAATGAAAAATTCCTTCTAAGGCCTCAACCACATAACACAAGTTACAAAGATGTTTTTTGATTCCAAACTCACCGAATCAATTATCGTTATCCTTGGATTTCCTCGGGATCTTAACTCCATAAATTGGAAATGGTTTATTCACCATTTGAAGCCATGATTCTAAGGTTTCTTCTTCACTGAATCACCCAATTTGGATTACCAAAACTCGTTATTATATTTTATATCTAGATTACTCAAATTGGCATACCGTAATCTGCACATACCACTTAGAAAACTTTCTGAGCTCCTTGGTTCCCACCTATAAACTTCTCATATAACTTATTCCCTCAGAAGCATATTTTACCCAGAATTTTGAATCATCAATTTGGATGAGTGAAACTCCACTTATGGCCAAAACACTACAACCATACCCAAAACAGAAGCAAAATCGTTGAGCGCCACACGAGCTCACCTTTCACCCGTATTTGGAGCCTTAGAGCTACAATTTCTATTGGTTCCTTCTATACATTTGTACTCTATCTTTATGGTTCTTACCAATTGAATCAATTCATTTGGATAATTATAACTTAATCTATAAACTGTACAAAAACAGGGTTTACTAAATTTTGACAGAATTTCCTTTTAAAACCCAACATTCTCCTTTTACAACAATTCCATAAAACCTCAAAACCACATGAAGTCTAACTCAAAAAACAATCTCCACAACACTGAATTGGTGTTTTGGAAATTCATAAACCAAACCCTAGGTGAAAATCCAAGAATTCAACCCAAGTCCACCACCTACAAAAACCATAAAATTATGATGATTCCATGTTTAATTTCACCAATCGGGGTTTTTCCCACAAACTTCAAGAATTCTAGGGTTAATGTGACTTTCTCCAATAAACCCTGGTGAACAAGGAGCAACTACACTTCATGGAATGCATACCCAAAAGCTCAAGACATCAAAATACACTTAATTCCAAGACATACATACCTTGATCTTCTTCTCCTCCTCCTCCTTCTTCTTCCTTCTCTTCCTCTTCCTTCTACTTCTCCTTCTCCTCCTACGTGAAACTCCATTGGGAGACCAAAATATGATTTTATTTCTTGTTTTTCCCATTATTATAATATCAACTTTTCATTAATTGAAATTTGACTTCATCTCTTTAATTTTTCAATCAGGAATCTATGCTATTTGTATTGGTGGCCCATCTCTACACTTAATGGATTTTCATATTCATGTCCTATTTAAGTTAAATGACAATCAGACTTTGTTCTCATACACAAAATCCCGGTTCCATAAACTTTCATTTCCTACTTTACTCAAAATACTACTACAGACACTCAGAGCTCTTATATGCCCCTACGCTTGTCAGACGCACACTTCCTCCCCGACTCGGCGTTACAAAATCCCTCCCCTTAGAACATTTTCATCCTCGAAACGAATAACACCCAAAAGAAAGGAAAGGAGGCATTCATGTGTAAAAATAAGTGAGGGTGCATCGACGGCAGATCTCAGCCTCTGTTCTGGCAATGAAGGCCTTCTCATGATTCTTCCACAGACTTTTAACTAATGGAATCACTTTGCTTCTCAACACCCGTTCCTCGCGATCTACAACTGCACCTGTCTCTTCAAAAGTCAAATTCTCCTTTAACGCAATGGCTACCTCTCAATACATGAAGGATCCGATATATTTCTCAACATCGATACATGGAATGTATCATGAATCCTTGATAATTTGCAACTTCAACTTGTAAGCTACACTGGTCCCACTCGCTTCACAATCTCATAAGGTCCAATATACTTACTAAGCTTGCCTCGCTTCCCAAATCTCTTCAACACACCTTTCCAAGGTGAAATCTTTAAAAAGACTCGTCACCTATCTCAAACTCCGCAGTCTCTACGACTCCGCTGGTCTCCAGATAACTTTTCCTGTCTATCTCGCTATCTTCCGCTATCGAACAACTTGCACTTCTCTCCGGGCGACCCGCACCAGTTCAGGCCTACTAGTCTTCTCTCACCAACTCTCATCCCAAAGACACCGAGTCCTACATTTCCGCTCATATACAGTCTTCAACAGAGCTACTTGCACCGGCTTCGATAGCCGTCAGTTGTGCAAACTCCATTAAGTGCCAAGTGAGTATCCCAACTTCCTTTGAATTCCATCACACAAGCTTCGAAGATATCCTCTAACGTCCGAATAGTCCTCTCGATCGACTCATCCGCTCCGAGGATGAAATGTCAGGCTGAAATGTAGCGAAAGTACCTAACGCCGCTTGCAACCAAAGCCAAAACCTGGATGTGAACCTGGGGTCTCGATTTGAAACTATCGAAACTGGAACCCCATGAAGTCTCACTATCTCATCTACATATAACTTGGCCAACTTTTCCAATGAATCCTCAACACACTGGTAGAAATGGGCAAAGATTTCGCCAATCGATCAACTATTACCCATCGCATCATGTCGCTTCGAGTCCGTGGAAGACCTCGCCACAAAATCCATAGTAATCTTCTCCCATTTCCACACCGAATAAAGGAGTAATCAGATTTTCTCGCGGCTCGATGCTCGCTTCTTCACCGCCGGGATGTGTTAGGCACCTAGAAACGAACTCGCTATCTCTTCTTCTCATCCCATTCCACCGCAATATTCTTTCAAAGTCCTATACATTTTGGGTACTACCCGGATGACAAGATATGCGCATGAATGTGCTTCTTCCATAATGCCCTCTTCGCCGCCATACTCCGTACCACATTCTCTCGTCCTTCACTATCATGCCATCATCTCCGATTTGAAACTCGCTTTCCTTTCTATCTCTTCCTTGCCTTAATCATCCGCGATCCAGCCGACCGCCTCGCTGGGACCGTCCACTCGAAGTGCCCAACATGAAACGTGGCTAATAAGGCCCCGAATCCTCAACCTCCAATATCACCCCTAATGCTCTCATCCACCAACAGCTGAAGATAATCCATCTCATATGAGACAAAGAACTCTCTGTCGCCTTACTCAAGGCATCCGCTACGACATTAGCTTTCCCCGATGGCTCACAAGACAAATGTGAGTCCTTAATCACCCAAGCCATCTTCTTTGCCCAGTTTAACTCTTTTCCGGGTGAAAATATATCAAGACTCTTATGATCCTCAGAAGATCCTAAGTAAGGAACACCATATAAGTAATGTCTCCATTCAGAGAAAACACGACTTCGCAAGCTCTAAGTCATGTGTGGTAATTCCTCCTCATGCTTCTTCACTGCCTAGAGGCATATGCAATCACCCTATCATTCCCGCATCAAAAACACAACCAAGGCCTCACGAAGCATCATCAGAAACCACAAACCCATCTCTCCCATCAAGCAAGCTAGAACTCGGAGCTGAAGTCAATATACCCTTTAACTCCTCGAAACTCTCGCTAAGCAGTAATCCACCCAATCATACTCGACATCTTCCGTCGCCTTAGTTACTGGGCCGCATCTCGATGAACCCCAACAAACTTCAGAATATCCGCTAAACCAAGGAAGCTTTTGACCTCCGACACATTCTTTCGCTGCCTAATTTACCACAGCCTTCTATTCCTATGGGGATCCACACTCACCCCCTCAACTGAGATCACAATGACCTAGGAATGCCACCTTTATCAAGCCAAACCGACACTTGCTCAATCTCGCATACAACCGTCGCCTCCCTTGTGGTCTCGTGAACACAACTCGTGCCCGAATGTTCCTCCAACTACCCGAATACACTAGGATATCACTGGAAGACTCATGACGAACCTATCCAAATACCTACCGATGTTCATCAAATCCATAAACGCCGCCGAGCATTAGCCGCTTCAAACAGATCACCGTAAACCCATAATGTCCTGTGAGCGTGTCCCCGACGCGCCTAGAACATCACCCCGCACTTCAACCGATGATACCCCTAATTCTCAAATCTATCTTCGAGTACACTGTAACTCCCGGAGCCGATCGAATAACCCATCGATCCTAGGGAGCGGGATACTGACATGATGGTAATCTTTGTTCGCCGTCGTAATCTATACACAAAACCAAGAAACTCCCATCTTTCTTTTTCACGAAGAGAACTCGGAGCTCCCATGGGGATATGCTAGGTCGAATGAATTCCTTACTTAACAATTCTTCTAATCAGCCTTAAGCCTTCAACTCGGCAGGAGCCATCCTATACGAGGAATGGAAATGGGCCTACTCCTGGATCAAATCAATGGTGAACCCACTTTCCTTTTCTCGAGGTAATCCCCGCACATCATCCGGGGAACATATCCGGGAACTTCTAACAACTGAATCATCCACTCAGAGTCCCCTCCTTCCCCGTCCACCATATAAGCGATAACCCCGACAACCCTTACACGTAAAGATCTCCTACGCCGTTGCCACGTGCGCAGGATCATAATCGGGAAGATAACTCTCTACATATTCCCTAAACTTAACCTCCTCCAATTTCCCCCGGCCTGGCAACTTTACTTCCTTTTATAACACCTAATGTGGCTTTATGGTGAGATAGCCATCCATGCCGAGAACCACATCAAATCCTCATATCTAAGGCCAAGATCCGCTGGAACTCCCGCCCTCAATCAACCCTACTATCTCCGACTACTCAGTTCGAGAATAACCTGATCTCCACTGGAAGGAGAAACTTCATACGAATTTCTAATGGCTGGTCTCTATCCGAAGCCGATCTAAGAAAGGCCCGATGCAAATGAATGTGTGGCCCCGGGTCCACTAATGCATAATCATCATGATCAAGGATAGAAATAATAACAAGAACCACATCCTGACAGATCCCCGCATCTCGCCGGGTCACGCGATATACCGCCCTCGCGGGCCTGGTCAGATCCCTGTGGCACCGCTTCATCTTTCTACCAAGGCCACCTCTACCGCGGGTCGCGGTTGGCCCCTCTTCGGGACACCTCTCCCGACGCACTCGCAGCTTAATTGCACCTGGCAATGGTGGACTGCTACTAATGTTTCGCACCAATCGACCTGAGACACTCCCTAATGAAATGGCCTTCCCGGCCACAGCCGAAACACCTGTATCGAATCTCTTACACTTCTATGATGCCGCCCGACATACATGGCCATGTGAGGAATACCTGGCACGCTAGCAACCTGGGCCTCACCATCCCCGATCAGAGATAGCTCCTCTAATTCGCACCCTACTCTATAACCTCTCGCTCGCTTTTCTTCGCGGTAATCGTCCCGAGCTTTGCTGGGACGTACCTGCGCACTCCTCTTACTCTTTTACTCTTCCCGTCTACTCGACATGGTCAGAGTGCTTTGCTCAACTCGAGCCGCCAATTCAAGTCCTCAACCCACATGAGAACCACTGATCCTGGCACAGAACCCACTAAAAACCTTGCACTTCATGGTTTCATCTTGAATATATGGAACCAATCTAACTAGTTCCGAGAACCTCTTCTCATAACTGACATCGACATGTTCTTCCTGTTTCAACCAAGAATCGCTCACTCAATCCTGGCGACTGGCGAAAGAACCCATCGTTGAACTCGTGAAATCGGGTCCCATGATATGCCAATGGGGATACCTCCTCTCCACGGCCCCACCAACCCTTAGCCCCTTGCCTTCCATCGTAAAACTGAAAACAAGACCCTTTGCTCTAATCGTGCGTACTTATAACTCCATAAACCTTATTTACTCTACTTCAACCATAACTGTGTCGTCTCTCGGATCACACCGTCATACGGCTCGCGCCCAACTCAGACTCTTCTACGGACCTCCCAGTTCTACAAGACCCTCTCTAGGGAGGCTAGTGGAGGCCGCGATTGTCGGCGTGTCGCTATGGCCACTATCCGAGCACCAGGCCACTGGGCTTCCGTCAGAAACAATCCCGGCACTCGAGCTCCTTTCCGTGGCCCGGGGATGGTCCAAATTCGACCTATCGCCGGTGGCCGATTCATAGAGGCGTAGCGGGAACCAACTATGTGCTCATCCCTCTCGTGCACTTCAGACGCCGTGACACCCTCGTGAATATTTCTCCCAGATCCACCTCGACGTCCTCGCCCGACATAGTGTCGTATAAAAATCAACTGCTTAATACTAATCACCTCATATGTATGTACTTTGAATTGAAAACGCATGGTTGCCAAGAGGTGTAAAATAGCGGCACGAAAAACTACAATGCTTAATAACCACTTATGCTCTGATACCACTCGCCACACCACTCCCTACTACTTCCAAGAAAATGCTCTGGCCACCCACAAATCCCCCACTGCTAATTTTAACGACTAGAAAACTCGCGGAAGCGAAGTCGCATCGCTTGTTTCAATCTGTGATAAACTTTTTTTCTTTTCTAAACTTATGATTTTATAAAACTCAGTAAAGATAACAACAGATATAAGAGATGTTCCAAACCTGTGATACACAATTTACATTTCCAACATGGGCAACCAACAACATTCTTTCAAAAGAGCCTCAAGCTCCACACATTTTCACAAAACTATACTATGTACATACATATGCTCCATTATACAAATTCAAAGTATTTTCTACAAGATTATTAATTACAAAGACTGATACAAAAGTCGAGAATCCTACTATGCTTCAAATGGCCTGCTTAATTAATCGGAAAATAGTTTTTAAACAGAATATAATGAGCTAAACGAGCTCACGAAAGTGTATGCTTAAAATGTTTTGTTTTTTCGAAAACATCAAAAAACTATAAAACTTCCCTTTTACATGATATTTTCATAGAAATATTTCTTTCTTTGTTTTGTTTTTACTTTAAAAGTTTCAAATTTTATCGCTGCTTACTTCCGAAAGTTTATAAACCTTTCAAAATCTCGCTTGCTTCGTTTATCTTACTTTAAAAGTTCTATAACTTTTCAAATCTCTTGCTTTAAAGTTGCTCAAAACTTTTCATAAACTTGGCTCAAAAAGCCTCAAAACTTTCTATAAACACTGGAGCCCGGGCTCAACCAATGCTTTGAAATAAAATCGAGCCCGGGCTCAACTGCTGGGCGAAAATCCCACTCGAGCTTTCGCTCAACCGCTCGCTTTAAATCTAAACTGAGCTCGCTCAACCGCTTTCCTTTAAAACTCCACCTTGTCCTGGCGATCGTGCACCAATGGTTGATTTTTTCAAATCGTGATATCATGCTTATAAAACATCAACCATTAGAGGCCTATTTTTTTGCTCATTGCACTTAGTGAACACGGAGCTCCGCGTATCGATCAAGCATGCAAAGGACCTGTGTCCACATCACTTTTTCCCAGAAATATGGTGGAATCTGACCCGGTCGCCATCAATTATAATTTAGTTAGAGCTCATAACCTTATATACTCCTCGCACGTGCTTACTCTGGCCTCCTTTAAATGCATGATGTATGACCTAAGTTTGCCGTAATTCAAAAGTAAAACTACAATGCATGGCAGATCCTAACACCACCGTGCACGCATTTTAATACTCGACCTGGGCTTGCTTGCTTAGAACTAGGGAAGGCCTGTTTTTCGTAAATATTCTTTTCTTGCTTGCTTGCTTGAAAAATGGTTTAATTATTCAAAACCATTTGCTTACTTTTCGCTTGCTTGAAAATGGTTTTACAATTTAAAACCAATGTTGGCTTCAAAAATGGTTTAACTCAAAACCATTTGTTTGCTTTCTAATTCATCGCTTGCTTCTTGGAAAATGGTTTGCAATCAAAACCCCGAAAATACCAAAGATAAAAAATGCTTTATAATACACATACTAGTATTTGGAAAATGAGTTTAGAACACTTAATTCTTTGTTTCCCAACTCAGCACAACCAATTACTAGCTCCTTCGCTTTTAGCCTACATACTCAAAACGACGACAACGTATTAATCACCTACGTATAGCGTATAAACTTAACGTACTTCACACGCAAGTCACTTTAAAGTCACACAACATTCATATAAAGTCAAATTAACAATTTACCCTTGAGCACTAAAAAAAAACCCTAACAAAAAAACCACTCATTTTGGTAACCTTTTTCTAACAATACTCTATGGACTTTATTACCCAAAAATTATTCAAAAGGTCTTCAAAAATTATGAAACTCACCAGATCAGTCCTTTATATATCCAATGACATATCTTTAAAATTTCAATGAAAAATTCCTTCCTCTAAGGCCCTCAACCATAACACAAGTTACAAAGAGATGTTTTGATTCCAAACTCACTCGAATCACTTCATCAAGTATCCTGATTTCTGGGATCTTAACTCCATAAATTGAAATGGCTTTATCTACTCATTTGAAGCTATGATTCTAAGGTTTCTTCTTCAATTGGAATCACCCAATTTGGATCACCAAAACTCAAGTTATTATATTTTATATCTAGATTACTCAAATTGGCAGAACAGAATCTGCACATAGCTCCACTTAGAAAACTTTCTGAGCCCTTTGGGTTCCCAATTTGCGTAAACTTCCTTCATATAACTTATTCCCCTAGAAGTATATTTTACCCAGAATTTTGAATCACTCAATTTGGATGAGTGAAACTCCACTTATGGCCAAAACACTGGAGCAAATCCATACCCAAAACAGAGCAAAACTGAGCTACACGAGCTCACCTTTCTTCGGCCTGTATTTGGGAGCCTTAGAGCTACAATTTTCTATTGGTTCCTTTCTATACATTTGTAGCCCTATCTCTTATGGTTCTTTACCAATTGAACTAATTCATTTGGATAATTATAACTTAATCTATAACCAAACAAAACAGGGGTTTTACTAAATTTTGGACAGCACTTTGAAAAACCCAACATTCTCCTTTTACAACAATTCCATAATACCAAACCACATGAAGTCTAACTCAAAACAACTCCACAAACACTTGAATTGGTGTTTTGGAAATTCATAAAAACCAAACCCTAGGTGAAAATCCAATTCAACCTAAGGTCCACCAATCTTACAAACCATAAAATTATGATTTATTCCATGTTTAATTTCACCAATCGGTTTTTTCCCACAAAACTTCAAGAATTCTAGGGTTAGGATGATCTCTCCACAAAACCCTAGAACAAGGAGCAACTAATTTCCATGAAATGCATACTCAAAAGCTCAAGGCATCAAAATACACTTAATTCCAAGACATACATACTCGATCTTCTTCCTCCTCCTCCTTCTTCTTCCTTCTCTTCCTCTTCCCTTCTCACTCTCTCCTTTCCTCCTACGTGAAACCTAGCTTTTGGGAGACCAAAATATGATTTTGGCTTTGCTTTTCCCATTGTAATATCAACTTCTTTATTAATTGAAATTTGACCCTCATCTCTTTAATTTTTCAATTGTAATCTTATGCTATTTGTATCAGGCTCATCTCTACACTTAATGATTTTCATATCATGCCCTATTTCCATAAATGACAATTAAAATTCCTTGTTTCCTCATACACAAATCCCTGTTCCATAAACTTTCATTTCCTACTTAGTTCCAAAATACTACTATGTGACACTTAGAGCTCTTATATGCCCCTTGCGCTTGTTGTACTTACACTCTTCCCGGATCTAGACGTTACACTGGGGATGACCATGTACCACAAGGATACACAACCTAAGCATCCTAATCAATCAATCAAAGTGACATACCGGGCTAATGCAGCTTATCCATGATATCAAGCTCAAGGCTATACAGTCTTCATCGCTTCTGACATCCGCGATTCCACAAAGGTTCCCATACATCGATATAGCCCTTATGCTAGACCTTATTACAAATCGCTAGCTTAGTCGAAGGAAAACAATTGGGAATGACTCCCAAACAACATAAGCAATCAATGAGGAATAATCGACCAAGACTAGTGATTCGTATAAGGATACACACGGTCCCACAAACACAAACAAATCAAGCAGTCATGCAAGAGAGAGGGTAGTCATGCAAAGAATCCCTACCATGCGCAAAGAGCAAGCCTATCACGTATCATACACACAACCAACCATCTATGCCAATTAGAAACATGAGCCAGTACCAAATCAACCATGAACAAGCACTGAATCCAACAGGAACACAAGCACAACAAACCATAAGTGTGTATGCCAACACCAACGAGTAAGTGATCATTAGTCATTCAGGTAGCCTAAGAGTCTATCGTCATCGAACTACGTGCTCCAATATACCCAACTTAAGTTCAAGCTTGACCCTCTAATGAAACCAGAGATTCTGGGTTCGATCCCCAACGGAGTCACCAATTTGTGGACCCCACTGATCCATGAGCCACAAGGACTCGCCTTTGAACAAAAGAAAATGGGCTGATTGACTTTAGAAAATCCGTCCCCGAGGAGGAATGAAGCTGGGATCGCTACTTACTTTTTTGTTATTTCTTTTTTAAAGGGGAAAAACTCAAGTAAGAACAAAAACCCCAATGACCTAATATGGAAAAGCGATCGCGAAAAATTAGATTCTCGTGGTCCGGGATCGATTACCTATCGAAGGTACCTTTACATGAGGTAAAGACTTCAGGCCCTGAACCCTGCCTCACTAGTTGAATCGGGTATGGGAGCATACGGGTCACGCATCGATAGTCTCCTACAAACATACAACTTGATCATACCAACCTGACCTGTATCTAACATGCTTAAGAACACTAACAAAAAGAAAACAAATGGCGCGCACTGTGGTCCCAAACTGCTGCAAGGGAAAGAAGTCGCACATTTTGAGCATACAACAATCTCTCAAAATTAGATATCAAAAGCAAAGGAAGCCGTGAGAAACCATACATGGCATCTCAAATCCACTCATTGATGCTACAACTCTTGCGGCAACCATATCAATTCATCCCGATGAACCGCTCAACAAAACACTAGATTATCGTGCTTAACTAACCACCCTTGACCTCAAGATAGATCCCGATTCTTAAGAATCCAAAATTAAACCCCATTAACCTGAACTAAACCCTACTTAGACCCTAAACATAGCTCTACACTGGAGCATGGTGGGAGTGAATGGACCTGACTCACAAGGTCACGAGCTTCAATTAAATCAAATCTACGACTTACAAAACCAAAAAACTCGATTTATTCAGCTTCCAACCTACGATCCAAGGAGGAACAATTCTGAAAATTTTTCAGAACATTCCTTACAAAGTAAGGAAACCAAAAAAAAAAAAACAAACGGTGTACAATTCCGACACTGAATGACTAAGAACCGACACAAATGAAACAAAGTACCCAAACTTCCATTCCGAAAAACTAAACCCAATGAACTGGCTGATCCGGTTTCCCAACCAGTTCATCCGGTTGAGAGAGGTTCTCAAAATTTGTTAGAACCTTCCTCAAAGAGTCAGGAATCCAAAAAAATAGACCAAGTAGAAAAAAAACTCCGAATGACTGAGAACCGACACAAATGGCGCCAAAGACCCAAACTGCTGTTTCAATAAACTGACCGTTGAACCTATTAACTGCTTTCCAACTGGCCCCATCCGGTTGAGAGAGGCTTCAAAATTCCATAACCTTCCTAAAAGAATCAGGAATCCAAAAAAACAAACCAAGTAGAAAACCAACTCCAAATGACTGAGAACCGACACAAACGGTGCTAAAGACCCAAACTACTCTTTCAAAGAACCTAATTCAAGGAACCTACTGATTCGTTTCCTAACCACTATCTGATCGAGAGGTTTCAAAATTTGTTAGAACCTTCTCAAAGAGTTAGAATCTAGAAAAACAAATGCTGATTGATCTCGCCGATAAGTGAGAACCAACCAAACAAACCGTTGTTCTCTTAAAACCGAGATCGCCTGTAGCCAAACCGTTGAACCGCCTCTCAAGTATTAATGTGAAACCGCTCAAACGGTCGAGGAAAACCTCAAATTTGGTCAGAATGTCCCTTTAAAGAACAGAGTGGTATTCATTTCTTACCTCTTCCACAAAAATGTAGAAAGAAACCAAGCTACATCCGAGCAAACCAAGAAATGTACGTCCGGAGTCTTAAAAGTGCCTCCAAAGGTCATTTCCACTTTGATTCTTCTCTTTATATCGATTACCCCTCGCCGAGCCTACCTAGTTTTACACCTTCAAGCTCTAAAAGAGCCTAACTGGCCAAGGAATCGCCTTCCCATTAACTCCCTCCCTCATTTTCCATGCAAGCCGAATATCTGTTTTCAGCTGTTTCACCACCAAGTATCCACATGGATTCATGGTGGGCTGTATGTAACTTAAGACAAGGCCCAAAATGGACCCACAATACTGCCTAAGGTCGAGCTGGAGCTTATGGGCCCGAACCATATAGGATTTGGGCTCCAAAATCATAAAACAGCTCATTAATAAGCCGGGCCCGACTAACCGGCTGGAACCGTGATGCCAATCCGGCCGATCCGATTGGAGGAAAATTATGAAATTTTGATGCATCGTTCCCTGAAAAATAAGGAGACCCAACAAAAATGGTGCACCATTCCAATTCCTGATGATGAGATATGATCAAACAAGAGTGAGTGCTCACTAAAATTACCCAAAAAAACAGTTAAGTTGTATACTGCACTACCCTGATGAATCAGTCAAACCGATTGTCAACGGTTGACAAAATTATGAATTTTTAACAGAAACCTCCTCAGAATATGAATCCAAAAACAACAAATGAATGATTCTCGAAGTTCTATTAAGTGAGATATCGATCAAAACACCCAAGTGCTCCGACGACATAATTTAATAAACTTTGATTTGAAGCAAACCCTGGGACCACTTTGTTTCCTATAGCACGATGTCAATAACTAAAAAATAAGCCATGATGATACCTTCTTAAAGAGAACTAACACAAGACTCAATGGACCACATACAAGCCCACCAGAGGCTCGAAGACAGACGAAGCCTAAAAGGGCTCTAATGGTGTTATATGAGAACGATGGGTGAGTGTGACACCCATAAGATAAATGCAAGTGTTGAGGGGCAAAATTGAGGGTCTACAGATACAGGTGCTTACATCCTGTTGGACGTATATATGTTGCCAAGAGTGTTGTTTTTTGATGAAAATTCATTCCCTTACAAGTCCTTGTTTGTTTCAAACAACTCACTCCAACATCTTTTTCATTTAAAAATTCGAGCTCCAAATTTGTGTTTCCCGCTGTGAGCGACCCCCGAGCCTGGGCCCGACCTAATCTACGTAGTCCGAACCGAAACCCTGGGACGCCTGCTTATTTCTTTTTATTTTTCCGTGGTTATTAAATTTTCTTTCCAAATGTCGCGACCCGAATCCCCGACTTATCTCGAATAATCTGATCCAAACCGAGCCCTAGCTTACTCGGGACAAGCCATTTATCTTATCAAAACATTTTATTATGTCATTTCATTATAAATCTGCTTTAGTTTTCAAGTACAAGCCCATATCATTTACAAATTCAATGCAATTCGGTAGGCCCATAAACATTTAACAAAATACATTTATAAAGAAGGCATTCATGCCTTTTCAGAATGATATACAAAAATCAAGGTTCAGAGTTTAACCCTTTTGTTTACAAAATACCACTTGTTCAAAAGAAATGATATGAAATGTGACTTCAGGTATATACTTATATGTCGATTCTCTATGACTCAGACTTGATCTCGGTCATTTCTTTGCTTACTTCTCCTCGACACTACAAGATAGATAAAATCATACGCCTAAGCATTTTCATGCTTAATGGTTCTATAGCGCTCTATTCCAATATTCAATCTAACTTGACATGCATTTGAATATCAAACCATGCCTATTATATCAACATATACTCATGCAATTCATTTTCACATGCTTTCATTTTACAAATCATTTATCATATCACAACATGCATTTTCAATGCAATAATTCGATTCACAATTCAATTTATGAGATTAAAGCATATACATAAAATCCCTTTTTCACTCGTCAATGTTGGTCATTTCACCTTGACTATTCAATTCACATTTCACTCCGATTCCGCTTGATGAATCTCGTCCCATATCATCTCAATGTGCTTACACATTTACCAATCTGCCTCCCATCATTAATGATGTCATTAAAAATCCCGACATGTGGTATCACTTAAATTCCATACGCCATCATGACTATGCCGATTGGTGCATCCTCGCCGCGGGCATTTCTTCAATGCCATACACCATCATGAAGGATGTCGATTGGTGCATCCCTCTCCGCGGACATCGACATTTCGGTGCCTTCGTGATCAATGCCGACTGTGCATCCCGTGAGGCTGCTTCATCTTGCATATCGATTCAATTCAAGATGTCAGAATTGATCGAGATTCGCTTACAATTCGATTTATCATTCACATTCATTCGGTTTTGCATCATCACATTTCAATTCCATATTCACTGTGATTATATTTTCAAAGATATATCTAACTCATGTATCATTTCATATACTCATTCACGATCATTTCATACCCATTCATGTACTATTTCATATTTACTTGGTAAACTACCAAAATAATTTGAAATAAGAATAGAGTCAGAACTAACCGAAGTCATTTGGATCTAGTTTCCTTCTCTTCGATCTCTGGCCCTAGGTTAGGCGAACACCCGGTCTCCTAGTCAATAATAATCACGCCACTTTTTGGGATAAACAATTATCATATTTCAATGAATGACAATTTATCTTGTTAACTGCTTGTGTTTTACACACTAAGTTCTGGCCTCAAAAAGACAAACTCGCTAAGCGAAGAGAAGTTTCGTCGAGGAGGTGAGGGCAATGACGCTTTTCACTTAGTTTTATCTCATTTGAACCCCATTAATCATTTCTAGTATTCCTAAACAATCGTAGCAAACATGACTTATCTGCAAGTAAAATATGCCAATTTAAGGTTGCAGAAGCAATGGTAAATTTATTCACTTTGATCGTACCTATTCGCCTCACTGTCGGGTATTGGTACGTTTAAGTGGTACCTATCACTTTAGTACCACATCAATACGCCGATTTCGCCGTAAAATGTCTAGTTAGCATTTTCACCCATTTTTCTTCAATAAACCTTCTCCAATTCATCCCATATCAAAAATCCACAATGGAATTCACCCAAAACAACTCCAAAGGTGGTTTAGAATCAATGAAAATCCCTTTTTCTTAAGTTAGGGCTTTTCCCCAAAATCAAGAACATAAGAGAGGAAGTTGTATTTGATTTTTTCTTACCTTATCTCTTCATATCTCCTCTCAGAGGTTGCTTGATCCCCTTAGGAGGAAGAAATAGAAGGAAACCCAAACTTCAAAACCACTCCTTCTTGCAACCCTAACCTTTCTCCCCTTTTCTCCATTCTCTCATGGGCAAATGGCTTGAACAACAAATGAGCCCTAAAGACCACTTTTGGTCTTTTTAAAATTACTTTGCAAGCCATGTTCAGCTTCCACTCTATTCATTTCTCATTTTTTTTTCCTTTGGTCTTCAATTCCTTATTCTCACAAGGTCTTGCTTGGCCTTAACCCATTTTTTTATTTAAGTCTCCTTTTATTCCACTTTGCCATTCATTTATCATAAATTCACTTGTATTATTTATTCTTTATAACACCCACCCTTAGGTCCTCATTTTACAAATTTTCATGCATTTGCCCTTTCACTCGGGGTTATTTCCTGCTTAATCACTTTCTTCAATTTCAAAGATAATATTCAATCATATGCTCACACTTTCAATTTACATTTCACAATTTATCAACTTATCAATTTATCAATTTTCCCGAAAAACCTAAGTTTTACTCCACCCATACCCTGAGTAGAGTAATAAAATTATTATATATATTCTGGTGGTATTTCTAATAAGCATTTCCTCCTTATCTTCAAAAGACAGTCATGGTTCATTCTTCTTCAAAGGTTCTTCTATTACCCTAAATCTCCATTGCTCTCTTTCCCAAATTCAACAAATTAATCAAACACTTCCAGGTTAACACCTTAGTAATTCTTCTGCATCCTCTTCCTCATGTCAGCATTTTAATTGTTCTTCCTCCTTTTTCCAAACAGAATTTGATGTACCCTTGTTCAGGTACTCCTTTCATCTCTTCTTCTTCCCCTGACTGAACTGGTCCCTTCTTTCCGTGTCTCTCAGTTTCTACTCATTCAAGAGAAACAACTGTTGTACCTTTTCCTATTACCATCTACACACATCCAATGCAGACTCAGATCAAAATTTTAGTATATTCAAACCCAAGCTTCATGGTAACTGCTTGTCCAGAACTGGCAAATGTATCTCTTTGCTCTTACTGATCCATTAAAAGCCATGAATGATGAGTATCAGGCTCTTATTCGTAATCATACCTGGGATCTTGTTCCTAACTCCAATGCTACACGTGTAGTTCAATGTAAATGGGTCTTTCGATCTAAACTCAAGGTTGATGGGTCCTTGGACAAGTATGTGCCAGATTAGCTGCAAGGATTTCCAGCCCAACACCTGCGTTACTCTCTGAAACTTTCAGTCCAGTGACAAAGCCTCTACAATTTGTATTGTTTTACCTTACTTGTTTCAAGAGGTTGAGACATTCAGAAAATTGACATCAATAATGCTTTTTTAAATGGAGAACTTCAAGAGGAGGTTTATATGGCTCAACCTGAAGGCTTTATTGATCCAACCAAGCCTACACATGTATGCAAACTATGAAAGGCCTTATATGGATTAAAACAAGCTCCTAGAGCTTGGTTTGAGAAGTTGAGAGGAACACTAATAGACTGGGGCTTTCATAACTCAATTTTAGATACTTTGTTGTTCTATTCACGCAAGCATGGAAGGATGTTGCTGCTTCTTGTTTATGTTGATAATATTCTTATCACTGGCGAGAGTCAAGATGATGTGCAGCAGATTATTAAAGATCTGCAAATTCAGTTTGCACTCAAGACACTTGGTTCTGTCAATTATTTTCTTGGTTTTGAGGTAATTCGAACTTCTTCTGGTTTGCATTTGAGTCAAGCAAAGTATGCTGCAGACTTGTTACAGAAAGCCAACGTGGCTGAAGCAAAACCATGTCTTACACCTATGTGTTTAAGCAACAACTTCTCTATCACAAATAGTGAACTCTTCTCTCAACCTTCTCTATATAGAGGCACCATTGGTGCTCTCCAATACCTCACGATGACACGTCCAGATTTGACATTTTCAGTTAACAAGTTAAGCCAATTTTTACAAGCTCCTACTGTTGCTCAGTGGAATGCTTGTAAGCGTATTCTCAGATATGTGAAAGGCACTTTGTCACATGGCTTGCCCTTAGAATGTTCTTCTTGGCTCTTGAGGGATACTCTGATGCAGACTGGGCAAGCAACTTGTATGATAGGAAATCTGTGAGTGGTGTGTGCATTTTTCTTGGAGGCAATCTTATAACATGGAGTTCCAGAAAACAAAAGAAAGTGGCAAAATCCAGCACTGAGGCAGAATACAGGGCTTTATATAGTGCAGCTACTGACTTGGTTTGGATTCAAAAAATCTTGACTGAAATTGCGCACCTTCTCAGACACCTGTTCTTTTGAAGTGACAATCTTGGGGCTCAACCTTTAGCATGTAATCCTGTCTATCATGCCAAAACAAAACATATAGAGATAGATGTGCATTTTATTCGAAATTTAGTTTCTGATCACAAGCTTGAGGTGCGCTATGTTCCCAATGAATCTCAACCTGTAGATTTACTCACCACGACATTACCTATGGAATGATTCAGGATGTTGTGTCACAAGCTTACCATCTTGAGGGGGCCTGTTGATGCATATGCACCACATGTTAACTTCAGTGAGATGTCCAGTGCTTCAGCAAAACAGAGCCAACCTGCTTCTGAAGTCTTTTGTATCTAATCTGTTCTAGAACATTCCTATTGTGTATAAATACGTTGTGCTTCATTCAATAGATTAAGAAGTTCTCTGGAAAACTTCCTGTCCAAGTTTTGTTTTCTCTTTAGCATTTTATCAAACATCAACAAGTATTTTGCATCCCTTGTGGTCATCTGCAGAAGGAATTTTATTTTGTCCAACTCAAGTTCCGCCCAAAGATCATCCAAGATGACTAAGATGGTCTTCTCATCCTCCATCCTTTTATGTAGTCAGCTGCTCTTCCCTCTTCACTTTCCACTGGAGATGAGGCCTTTTCGACTACATGCCATGATTAAGGAAGCCTCTTGCCTTGCCAAGTGCTTGTGTATGTATAAAGGCATTGGTTTTGCAGTTGATATTCGGAACCCTTTGCCTGATCAGGTGATTGGTGATGAGAAAAGGACTTTTCAAGTAGTTTTGCACATGGTTGGCTATCTGTTGAGTATCTTTGATGGAAGGGGTTCTTTTATTTTCCGGGTTTCCTCAGAGAGTGAAAGTGATGGAAAGATCGATAAAACATGGGGATTGTGGAGAAGGGATGAGTATACATCTATAAAATTTGAAATTGAAATTAGTGATGGAGGTTCCTCGTCAGATGGCTCAAGCTCAGCCATAGAATTTTCTGGTCGGAAGCACAGTAGTGATGAAAATAAGGAGAGTCTGAGCTTCAGCATGTGCAAAAAACTTGTACAGGTGAGAATTCTGGATATTTTGTTTATATTTCATCTTCTCTTTTTCTGCTCTAGTAGTGAGAAAATTTTCTGAGCAAAAAGAGGATCATTATTGGCATTTTTATTCTTGCATTTCATTTTTGGTGTCGTTCATTTCTCTTTTCTAACATCTTCCTTGTGATACCTCCATTTCATAAAACGACTTCGTGCCTCTAATGGAAATAAAAAAAAATGTAAACCTTTCCATTTCCTTGGACATATGAAGTTCCAGCAATATCTTGCTTTTATGGATAATCTGTTTTCCAGTGTAGAACTGAAGCTGGTTTTTGTTGCTTATGTGTTTTGTTGGTTGGAACACACTAATATGTGCTATTGATAAATTCCTCTAATAGGCTTTAGTCAATACGAGACCAAAGGAAGGAAAAAGAAATGGAAGAGAAATGTTAAAATTTTTCTTCTTGGTATGGTTGGGCATAAATTTTATGAAATTAATATTTCTAACACACACAATGGAGGATGAAAAGGCTTTATTTTTCATGTCTAGCTTTTGTAATGACCAGGAAATGTTCAGTTCATATAATAACGTGAAAAGAGCTGGATGAATTTTCGATCTAGTTCAAGGACAACAGTGCAAAATAATAGCATAGCACTCAAATGCTAATGTTTCGTGACGTTCCATTTTAAGAATTCCAAAATCGTAACAAGAAATGGAAGGTGGAAACACCGTTTTGACCACCAGGCAGATAAGCTTTCTTAACAAAATGTGGGTAGCCCAGCTCCTGTTGTTTCTATTGCATCTCCACTTGATAATGAGCCTATTTCTGTTGCAATTCTTCCCGAACATATGACGTTCTTGTCTATTGTTTATCAGTTTTCATTTTTTTCTGTTCTCCAAATAAAATTAGTTGATAGTTTGGAGAATGATGTTTCTGGGCCTAAGCATGCATGTCGGTTTGATGGTTTTGGTGTTTTTAACCGGATTTTCTCCAACCTCAAGGTCTTGCGCAAGGCAATATCTCCATATTCAGAAGACTCAGAGTTCTACTGGCCGATGATGATAACGTCAAGTATCTATTGTATCGTCTGGTTTCGAATGCCTGACTGCTCTTACCCATTCTGAAGCTGCTTTCCAGATCATTCTTATGGATCTTCAGATGCCTGAAATGGATGGGGTTTGAAGCGGTGAAAAGAACTGAAAGTTCCGAAGCCGGAGCTGGCCGTTGATCATAGCCTTGACAGCAAGTGCTGATGAGCATTTGTGGGAGAAATGCTTACAGGCAGGAATGAATGGGATTATCAGAAAACCTGTTCTCTTACAGGGAATGGCAGATGAACTTAGAAGATTGTTGAAGAGAGCCAACGATGGGGTATGATGATAATACTTTTTTTTTTAACATATTTTTGTGTTCATGATTCCGCCATTGTTATTCTGTTCAAACTCCATTCAAAACTTGGTATACAAAATGTAACCGTTATATCTAAGCAATCCATTTTCCATGACCAAGCTTTTACTTCAAGAACTCATTATAGAATATGGATCACACAATTGCAAGCTTCTTTTTAACATTATTTAGGAGTTTTGTCCCAAAATCATACATTTTTTTTAAAGATACCAAGAAATCTTATGAGTTATTTTTTTTGAAAATGAATTACATTTTGATATCAAACCCTTCTTTTTGTGTGTACATTACTTGCAGACACCATACCACTAAAATTATTATATATATATATATATATATATATATATATATATATATATATATATATATATATATATATTGACTACCTAAAAGAATTTCTTAATGTGACTTATATGCTATAGGGTTTGGTTTGATCAAGAGAGTTATTTAAAGCACTAGAGACAAGAGAATTTGTTTAATCCTCTAGGGAAAACAAATTTTGAATTCATTGGTTGATTCAGTCTTTATTTTGTTGTCTATGAAGACTTAAATTGTAAAAAAAAAAAGGACAACATCACTGTCTTCACGACAACCATGGATGTGGGTTTTGAAATATTTCTTAGACCGGAACAATTGGACTAAAAAATTTGTCCATTTATTTGTCCTGTCAATCCCAGGGAAGTTCTAATTCATTAAGTACTATGCATAGTTACAAAAATTATTGGAAGAGGTTGACTTTACAAGTTACAACAGCTAGTTTGGTTATGGAATAAGATAGTTACATTTTTTGCTTCTTTCTGTTCAATTTAGTGCTGCATTTTCAAATTGAAGCATTGGGTGATGGTGATTAAGTGGGTTAAAAGTTATGAAAGGTTACCTTTATTTACAAAAGGTGGCTTCACCTCAACAAATAGATATAAAATGCGCAGCCCCATTTCGCTAAAGGCCCCAAATTTTTAAACATTTATAAATAACTCACAGATAAAAGTTCTGCCCCCAATCAATTATTTTGTGCCATAATCCACTTTCAACATTAAATATCTAAAAAATGAATAACAAAAAAAAAAAAAAAAAAACTCGAAAAGTCATATCGCCCACCAAAATAATGCTCAAATCACCCCTTTTAACACTAACCCTCTCTCTCTGCAGAATCAACATGGTATCAACACAATTTAAATTTATTCTTCTCTCTCTCTTCTCTCTCTCTCTCTCTCTCTCTCTCAGAACAGAAACCAATAACACAAACATTTTTTTCTTTTCTCCCTCACTTATCAGCTAATCAAACAAAAAATTACTCTTTCTCTTCTTTCCCTCTGCCTTTCTTCACAAACGCTCCGAGTCTCAAGAAAACTCAACTCACAGCTCACTCACAATATCACAAATCAAAATTATTTTTTTTTTGCTGTCACGTTGAATGACCGACTCAAGATCCACTCACTCCATCCTTCTTCAACTTGAGTTCCCATTGTTCTCTTGCCGTGTTCTATTGTTTCATAAATTTAAATTTTTGTTATATATTTTATTTATACTATATTGTCATTGTGTTTGTTTGTGTTTGTTTTGTTGTTATATTTTTGTTTGTGTTTGTTTTGTTGTTATATAAAGTTATAATATATTAATAATATGACACCTAGAAGACAACCAAGTGGATACTAAAATTAAAAAGTTAAAAATAGATCAACTAATAGAATCTTCAAAAAGGATCTCTTTGATAAATTTGTTACTAGTAAAGAAAAATAATGTAACAAAAATTTAGATGAAATTTTTGAAAATAAACAAGTAGATAATGAAATAGAAGAGAATAAAATAAAAATATTGAACAGAAAATATTGAAATAAAAAGATAATGAAATAGAAGATAATGAAATAAAAATATTGAAGTAGAAAATATTGAAATAAAAGATAATAAAATAGGAGGATAATGAAATAGAAAATATTGAAAAGAAAATAGTGAAATAAAAGATAATGAAATAGAAGACAAATAAAATCTTAATGAAACAAGTGATTATGGTCATATAAATATTTATGATCCAAGTCAATGGAAAAATATTGATACGAAATTAAGAGATTTATTAGTAGAAAATGGTCCACTAGATATAATACTTAGGATTTTCCCTAAGGATGAACACTTAGACATTTTTCCACTACACATTATATTCGCAAATTAACAAATGGGGAAACACTTAGATAGAAGATGGCTAGTATATTCAAAAGATTTGGATAAAATATTTTGTTTTGTTGCAAGTTATTCAATATGAATTATTCTACAAGTAAACTAGCTAATGAAGAACAAAAAGATTGGAGAAATATTATATAAGCTTAAAATCATGAATAACTAATGATATATGAATTACTGTTATGAATATTTCAACACTGAATTAGAAACAAGATTGCAACTAAATAAAACAATTGGATCGTAGTATCTAAGAACAAATTAATAGAGAAAAGAATATTGGCAAATGAAGCTAGTAAGAATTATTGCCAAGTAGAAGAATCTTGGTAAAATAATTTAGCTTTTCGGGGAAAAAATGAAAAGATATATCAAGAAAATAATGGCAATTTTTAAGTTTAATTGAAATGATTGCAGAATTTGATCCGATAATGCAAGAACACGTTCGTCGTATTCAACAAGATAGAATTCATAACCATTATCTTGGACATAACATACAAAAATGAATTTTGATAAGTTTGTTAAGAAATGAAGTAAGGTTAAATATTATTAAAAAGTTAAAGAAGTAAAATATTATTCAATCATACTTGATTGTACTCCCAATGCAAGTCATCAAGAACAAATGTCTCTCATATTACGATGCGTAGATATTACAATAAGTCCAATAAAAATAGAAGAATATTATTTAGAGTTTATTAAAGTAGATGATACGAGTGGAAAAGGTTTATTTGATAAACTTATAGATGTAATAAAATAATCTTGAACTAGATATTAATGATGTACGGACAAGGATATGATAATGGGTCTACATGAATGAAAAACATCGGTACAAAAAAGGCTACTCAATATAAACTGTAGCATTTTACACACTTACGTATCATTATAATTTAAATCTAAGACTTTGTGATACGGGCTAACTCTCATTCTAAGTGCTATATCATTTTTTTGAATAAGATAACGATATATCTTATTATTTTCATCTTCCAAATAAAACGACTAAAATTTACAAGATAATATTCAAGGTTTAACTCTAAGCCATTATCACAAACATGTTGGGAAAGTCGTGTTGAAAGTGTTAAAGCAATAAGATTTCAAGCTCCAAGAATAAGAGATGCATTATTGCAATTAGCGGAAACTAGTGAAGATCCTAAAACAAGGAGTGAAGCTAATTGTTTAGCAACATATGAGATTGAGAATTTTGAATTCTTATTGGGCATGACTATTTGGTATGATATTTTTATTTTCGTCAATCTTAGTTAGTAAATATTTACAATCAAAAGACATGCATGGGTTGATATTGCTATAAATCAATTAAAAGGTCTCATTTCTTTTTTGGAAAAATATAGGGAAAGTGGATTTACAAATGCTATGATTTCATCTAAAGAGATTGCATGTGAAATGGGTATAGAACCTATATTTCGTGAAAAACGTAGAGTTCGTAGAAAAAAACAATTTGATGAAAATGTCGATGATGAGGTAACACACCTATTAAAGAATCTTTAGAATTGATTATTTTACATATATAATTGATCAAGCTATTTCTTCACTAAAAAATTTGAACAATTACAAAAGTACGAAAAATATTTTTGGTTTTTATTTAACTTAGAAAATTAAAATCATTGACCAATGATAGTTTAAAACAATATTGTTTCGATCTCGAATGTTTCTTAAAACACTAAAATTTTTTCCGATATTGATGGCTTAGATTTATTTAGAAACTAAATAAGTTTTAAAAGAAATTCTTACAAAACGAAGAAAATACGCCAATTGAGATACTAAATTATATAAAAAGGTTAGATTCTTTTCCAAATGCATGCATTGCTTATAGAATATTATTAACACCTCGTAACATTGGTTTCGCTGGGAAAGTTTTTCAAAATTAAATCGATAAAAATCTACTTAAGATCGATTATGTCACAAGAAAGATTAATCGGATTAGCGATACTATCAATTGAAAAAAGAAATGGTAGCAAACTTGAATATAAACGTTAATTAATACTTTCAGAACTCAAAAAAGCAAAGTAAAAATTAAATTTAAATAAAAATATTAACACTAAACATAGAAGGCCCCATTGGGCACGCTTAGTCCCAAATCGTTCTCGAGCCACCCTCGTTTGCTGTGGTAGTCCAACTAGGGTTAGTTTGATGGAGACCATAAAAAATAGGGAGAAGTAGGTTTCAGGTTATTAAAACGAAAATAATAGCACATAAGGGATAAAAAATTTGTTTTCCATGTTTCAGGTAATGGTAGAAAAAAATAATTGCAAGTCAAAGTTAAAATTCAATGATTAAAAATAATTTAAAATAATTCTCAAGCTAGATGGTTCCTCTCTACTCCCACCGATTTTCCTCTCTCTTAATCTCTCATCCCACTAAGCATTCACCTTCCTCTTTCCATTTCTCTCACCTCCTCACCTCTTTGTCACTCTGCACTCTCTCTCACACCGGGATATCTAATATAAAAACATTCAGTGGATATCTTAACAAAATAAAATATCCATAAAATATAAAATTATTTAAAATAAAAATCATAAAATATCCATGAAATATTTTATATATCCATAAAATTATTTAATTTTAAAATTTTATTACTTAGGATAATTTTTTGATATTTCTTAATTTATTTAAATAATTCATATTATTAAAAAATTATGTTAAGAATTTATTTTATTTTATTTATTTTATTCAATATTTTAAAATAAATTTATGTATTTAATATCTTAAAATTTAATATTAAAATTAAGAAAAAATTAAAGGATAATACAATATTATATAAATGTGAGCAAAATCATTTTTAAAAATACATAATAATTAAAATGATAATATTATCGGCATATAATTAAACGCATAAATATTAAACCCCATATACTCTGTAAGTACAAATTATAATCGACATTTATTACACAGAATTTAGGATTTGTTAAGATGGTATCTATAATTTATTGCGTAGCACCTTAAGTATGTTAAGTCAATACCTAAGCTCTTACGCGGTTAACCATCGTGGTATTCTAAAGATCGCTGACATAATTTCTTCCTCCTGCGATTAGCTATCCCATCTACACACCCAATGTATTGCAATATTCCTCCTCACGGGATCGAGATGGTTTTATATCGCGATACAAAGGTCTCAGATTAGATACAAAAGTCCTTAGTCAGATGCATTATATTGCGATGTAGTAAACTCAGATGTGATACAATGCTTTTGCCAATTGCCTTTCATTATATTGCGATATAAACCGTATTGCGATACAACTCACTATGATATTTGATCATTTTTGTTGCTTTTCGCTTTATTTCTTTCCTTCTAACTCACAAACACAAGTTTGCTAAATATCTCCATCTTTTCCAATTCAAAATCAATCAAATATATCTCAAGATTGCTAGAAAATGGACTAGTAAATTAGATTGATATTGTGTACTTTTTTCCCAAATATGACCTCAAGCTCACACGAGTAGCACGCTAAACATTTCACATATGTAGCCTAATTTGGTTTTATCGAGAGTCTCACTTACACTACCAATTTTATGGAATATATATGGAGACAATTGAGTATTTGGCAAGCAAAATATGGTAAATAAGGGCCAGACCTTTCTATCAAGGTAGTACCCTATCTCCTTGTAAGGTGGTACCTATAATACATTGCGTAAGATTTGAGATTATATTATACTAAGATCTACGCACTTTGTCAAAGGAAGGCTCGGTATATATTTTGACATAAACATTATGGTTTGACTAGTACTCTCATGTTTTTTTTTTTTTATCTCATTAATGTAGTCGATTACTAAGAGTGGAAAGAAAATCAGGTAAATATGGCTTAGTAAGTATTTCTATTAAGGTAAAGGTTCGATGTTTATAAGGTAGTACCTACAAAGATATTAAGGCAAGATTCTTGCATTATATTATATTAGTACCTACGCACTTTCATAAAAGGAAA